>MU855397.1:0-75544 GCA_033296695.1 Staphylotrichum tortipilum | reverse complement strand
CGTAGCGCAGCGAAGGGCCGCGCGACTGAAGAGCGAAGCGACGCCTGCAATTTTAAGTCGAAGTGTAGAGTCGAATCGAGAGCTGGCTTCATGCTTCTTTGCAGTCCCGAGTCCTGAGGAACTGCACTCGTCTGCAAAACTCGATTATAAAAACGAGCATACATGCAGGTAATGGCATCACGAGTGAATCAACACTATGGAATACAAGATCACAAAGTTCCAAAGTGAAATCAGTAGTCCAAAGAAAAATCAACTGGGGGAGGGTGAAGAAACATTGAAAACAAAGAAGAAAAAGTTAAAAACTCACCACCCAGCACTCCCACCGGTCGAGAGGAGGTGGATGGTTACGAAAATCTTCCTGTGATTCTTATGGAAACTTTTGCTTCGCTACCTGGGAGTCGAGCCCAGGTACTTCGGTTGCTAAAATCCCCCGCCGTTGACCCTCCTCCTAAAGCCGCTTGACCACTCGCCGGTGCGCTTGCCGATGTGGTCCGTTGATTGGGAGGAGGCGGCGAAAGTCACTCTGCTGGACCTTGTATATATACTGCGGGAAGGAAGGACAGTGGCGTGTGGCCGGGGGGGGAGGGGTGTCAAGACTTGGGATGGAAGCCAGGGCAGGAACTGAACTTGGGTAGGCGCGAGCCTCAGGATGACATGGTCGCCACGATATCTCCTCGTGGCTTGCTTGCTGGTCTAGGATATGGTCAGGGGCAGAAGCAGGATGGTATGTTGAATAATATTGTCTCTGATAATAGGAAAATTCAAGACCAGTAACTACTCGAAACTCTACCCCCTAAATATCTCGACTTTATTAAGTCTCAGCCTCAAGTTATTCTAAGCTTACTTTGATTCAAGCATTCGTAGCGGAAACCAACACAACCTCCAACCTGCTCTTACGCTCTATGTTTCCGTCCCGCCATGTGTTTCCATCTCGGAGTAAACAGCCCTGACGCTTGGAGAGAGAATTTCTTGTCCGTTTTTCTTTCAGACGCAACGTCCGGCAAGACAGTTCCCGGGGCCCGTTGACGTTAAAGGAAGCTCATGGACATGCCCCCATATTCCATGTGAATGTCAAAGCCACGAGGTCAGATCCTCGCTGCTCGTGCTCTTGTTTCAGTTGTTTGGGCCCCCAACTGGAGACGTACCCGCGAGCATGGTTTGACGTAAAAGAAAGAATGATCGTCAGTTTCCACTCAACAACGTTGGACTTGGGCACGCACAGGTTATTCTCCGCGTCCCTTACCACGTCCCCGGGTTCGACTACAAGGGGTTTCGTCCACAACTCCAAGATGAAGTCCGTGGACGCACGTGCCAAGATGCCCGCCCAGCCCACCAGCCTTCTTTTTCCACATTCGACATTAGGCATGGGCCCATGGAAAAGCCATGTGAAAACCCCATCAAGTCTCAGGATGGAGAATCAGGCTCCCTCCAGCGAAACAGCTGGCTTGTGATGAAGCCCCAGCCCAGCCCAGCCCAGCCCAGCTCGGGGTAGCTCCCATCACAAACGGTTACACAAACCCTCATCGGAAAGACTCGGGGGGCGTCAACCGGTGAGCCAGCCCTCTCCCTCGGTCAAGGGCCCATAACAAATCAGGCCCGAAAAAAAAAGACAAAAAAAGACAGATTGAAACAATGCGACCCTGAACGGCAGAGCCCCTCCCAAGGCGGGCCTCGAACGAACGATGCAACGTCTGCCACGAGACGATGACCCCAGCACGTCCCGATGGCGCTAGCTATCGCCGACCCCGTCGGATGGTGCTCGTTCGAGAACCGCGCCGGCCTGGCGTCATGGCACGCTTGTCGAGGATACGTGGCCAGCGTTTTTGGCCCGCCGTTGCCGTTTCAGGTGACGAGAGCCGCGCCCCGAGGAGACACTGCGATGCGATGCGATGCACACAGCCTGCCACATCCGCACTGGTACACACCGTGAATACTCGTAGAGGGGGGCACCGCGAAGCAGGAAGAGGAAGAGGGAGGGGCGTGTGTCTCGACTTTACCCGCGCTCGTCCCTCCCCCTCCACGCCCCGGCTAAAGCGGCCCCTCGGCCAGGCCCGATCAACCTCAACTACCGGTTCACAACCGCCTCTGGCCCGCGAAGGGGGGGGGGGGGCATGGCTATATATCCTGCTCGCCGTGAGGGTTGTACAAGCCCGCCCCGATCGACACGCCAGATTCACCGGTCCAAATAACATAGTACATCCGATCATCTGCGTCTTGGTAGAGGGGGGATGGATGCCAGGTGCCAGGCGGCACGCAGCAAATCGCCCAGCCAGAGAGAAAGCCCAGACCGACCCCGGTTGCAACCGAGGCTCTGCGCCCAACGGCCGGCCAGTTGGGACAGACGTGCAGAATCGAGGTCTGCAGACTTGCATGCAGAGCCAGTCCATGCAGACATCGCAGAGTAGCATGCGGATTTGGGTTCGCCGGGCAGCAGCCGACCGAGGAACGGGGTTTGGCATGAAAAAACATCGGTTGATGGATCCATCCACCATCGCGCGGCGTGGCCGTTTCTAGCGCCCGTTTGGCGGGCCAGCCCCAAAATCCACTCTTGTCTCGTCTCGTCTCGAGCGAAGAAAAAAATGAGACAGCCACCAAAAAAATCCCGACACGCCGGCTCGGCTGCAGCGCGCCTGCAAAAAGATTGCACGGAGCCGAGCAGCCCGCATGGCATGCAGCCGAGCGACCGTTAAGCGACGGGCATCCTGCTCTCCCCCAGAACCCCCCCAAGAAATACCCCCGGAACCCTTGGAGAAAAAGGGGGGGAAGGGGAAATGGAGGAGGGGCCGACCGGTGTGGCGGGACCGAGGCCGGCCGAGGAGCAGCCGAGGATGATGCTGAGAGGCGGGCAGACGGGCAGGGCGGGCGCGCAGGGCGGGTGCGCAACAAATACCCTTGCAGGGCGTTGGTGCGGAGGGAGGGAAGTCGACGTTGCTGGTCTTGTGTGTGTGTGAGTATGCGAGCGAGGTGCTTGAATCACAACGTGGCTGGCGTGGTTCGCCGGTCGGTGAGGTCTTTGCAAGGGACGGAGGGTGGTCGGGGGGGACGAAAGGGGTGGAAGAGAGATGCAAAGGGGAAACAAAGGCCGGGGGAAGACCTCGTTATCGAGTCCAGCGTCCCGGGGGCCTCGACGGGCCGACCGCGCGGTCTAGCCAGCGTGGCTGGGCCGGGTCGATTTGCACCGCCCCGTGTCCCGCTCGGCCGGAACCGAGCCGGAACAAGCATTGATGAAGGAGAGAACAGCCGCAGTCAGACAGACAACCCGTCAGTCGAACAGCCCGCTGCGCGCCGAGGCAGCCCCACGGAAACTTCTCGGCAGCCCAACCTAGCCCGCCGGGATCTCCCTGCCTCCACCTGGGACCGCAAACGCTCGGTGAGCTGTATCAGAAAGGTCGATCTGACTCGGTGGAGCGGGCATCGGGAGGGCGTGGAGCAACGGCGGACCGGCAGTTGGGGTCACGCAACCCGTGTCGCGTGGGAAGAAGCGCGGGTTGGGATGAGCTTCGGGATGGGAACCTGGACGACGGCCTGCCGCAGATATCGCTCGGATCTTGCCGCCGTTAGTCAACAGCAACACTAAGCTGTTCATCAGCAAGTGCCGGGTGGTCTGGCCGCCGCCGAGTTTTCGAGTCCGAGGAAAACGCCAGAAAAGAGAGACGGTGGTCCTCCGCGTCGGGATTGGGGAAGTCGGCGGTCCAACCGGCCCGGCGGCGTGCATATGTCTGCATGATCGGGTTCGGGGGCCGACGCATCCCCGACGTTGATCATGCCCCTGGGGTGCTGAGGTTGGTGAGGCAACATGCATGCCCCCAAATCAGCTGTGTGTGCCATCATGGGCAGCCGGCACCCTGACTCGGCCCAGCCACCACACCCTCGCCATCATCTCCAGACGCGCATTCGCCCGACCTTCATTTCGTGGGAAACTCGGCCTTAATCCGCAAAACTACCGCTAGCTTGACTCCATCGCCCGCAGATCCTCGCCCCGGCTGGATGGCCTAGACTAACGATTATTGGGAACATCCACACCTGCTCTGCTTGGCTGCCGCTCCGTTCCGTCAACGCTGACACAAAGAGAGAGCGAGCGAAAAAAGAAGAAAAGAATTTGCCAGGAACGGCGTCCACTTGCGAGCGTCGGTGGCTGTCTGTCAGGTTCAGGGTTTATGTGTGCGCCATCGCCTAATGCAGGTCAGCACCAAAGGGGAAAGATGCTCAGGAGCAGGAACCAAGTCCCGGCGCCTCGGGCTGGGTGGGGTCATGGCCAGGCTCCTCACGAGGGAAGCGTGGAAGTGAACAGAACGGGGGTGTGTTGAGAACAGCACGAATGAACGAAGGAATGAACGAACACCGCCTCCTCCTTCTCCCCCATTCCCCATCCACGCACCCGCACCCCAACAAGCGTCGTTCGTGGTGCGGCGCCGTGGGTCTGGGATTGGTGTTTGGACAGGGCAGGTTCCAGGTTCCCGGGTCCGCGCGCGCGCGTAGCGAGGGGCTCCGGCGCCGATAACTTGCTTTGGTACGAAGTATTAGCCAGCCAAACCGCCAGGCCGCCGCATACCGCCGAGCCATGAACCAAGAACAGCACTGGCTTCTTCAAACTGGGCTTGAAACAGACCCAGCCCGAGCTCGGGACGACGCGTGCGTTCCGCGCGACAGAGGCCAGTCCGCTCGTGGCTATCAAGAGCGCAGGTCTGCATGCGATCGGCCGTTTCCCCTGCCATGTCGGGAAGCCGTGGCAGCGGCAAGGCACGCACGCGGGGCGGGTTTCTGGGAGATGGGGTAATGCACGTGGTGCGCCGCGATCGACGAGCAGCAGCAGTCAGTGCTTTCGTTTTCCAGGGGGTGGGTGCATGCTGCTGCTGCTTCTCGCCTTGGTGGGAGAGCATGGGGCAGCAGGCGGGCGTGGAACTTTTGGGGGCGTCATGAGGGAAGGGCCGGGGGGCAGGAGAGGAAGAGATTGGGACGAACGAGGTTCCCCCACACACGCCCTTGAGCCCTGACTTGGGCCAGAGATCCGTTATGATAACTCACCTGGACTGGCAGTTGTTGTTTTGTCCATCCGCCACACAAACGGAGAGTGAGAAGGGGGCGGGGGGAAGCTGGCCATCGAGGAAGGACCTTTTGCTTCCCCCCCTCCTCCCCTCCCCCTCTTGCTCGTGTTTAGGGCATCCAGATGTCGGGGTCTGCCCCACGCCCGAGCCTGCCAGGGACGGGGAGTCTGCTGGGTCTGTTGCGATTGGTTGTCCGCTCGGTTGGCGCCCGCAAGCCGTCAGCCCCAAGGCCAGCCACGGCGGCCCATGCTGCAGGGGGGGGGTGCGGAATTGGGGCGAGACGGGAGGTGACGAACGAACCCGTGCTTGTGATCGCCACTTCCCTCTACGACATCTGCGTAGCGTTTATATGTGGGTGAGACAGCACGCCCTGCCGCGTCCGCCATCACAAACACGTCCCGACAATCCAACACCGCCGAGCGCCAGCGATTTATTACCGCCCAACATTAAGGTTGCCTGCAGCCCGGGTCTTCGCCTCATCTTCCCGCCTTGGTCTTTCCCACCACACCGGGACTCGCGGGCACCACCCCCGCCCGACATCCTTGGCCTTGACCCTCGACACCAACATTAGGACCTCTTGGCGAACTGGCGGTCGAGCCAATCCCACACCGTCGGTGACCAGCGTCTCTGTTGTTCGAGGAGGGAGCTGAGGGCACCGACAGCATGGATTGACGCTTGGTTAGTTACATAGTTAGTTAGCTCGCCCCGCCACGCCGTCGACAGCGCAAGAGAGGGTTGTCGTACGAGTTCATTTCCGCGTTGGAATTAGCGGGGTCGAGAAGTCGGCGATAGGATCGGTTTCCTCGTTGGACGATGGTCTTTGTCCTCCTGGCAGTCAGACTGTCAGGCTGTCTGTCAGTCTGTGGGCTTGACCGGTTGACACGGTGGTCTGATCCCAAGGAGAGGGTACTCTGTCTGTGCAGCATCCCCGCCTTGTCCCAGGTGGGTTTGGTTTGGGCTGGCCCGCGGGTCTTGAGGTGGCTGGGATGAGGTTGTGGTCAGCGAGAGTGCCGTCATTACGGCTGCGAGTGTTCGCGCTCGTTGCTCGGCGGGAGTTGGCCAGCCGGCACGTCGCCCTTCTCGGCTGGTTCCGAACTGCGACCGTCGTCGTGCGGACTGGGAGCAGCTAACGAGTACACGATTCACTCCAGGCCCTCGGTTGACTGCCGCCGGCTTTACCGACCGGCAGCGCATTGTGGATTTCCAGGTTTGCGAGGTGACCGGCGAGGGGGACTGGCGAGGGTGTGGACACAGCGACAGCGTGGCGCCCCTGTCGCCATGCTTCGCCAGCGGAGTATCCCTTAGGCGGTCTCCGATTCGAGGGTGGGGCAGGTGGTCAGAGCAGTTGAACCCTCTGCCTCGCGAGGGGCCCCAGGGTCCATAGCGCGGGGGAACGGCATCGAGAGAGCCTCATTGGGGCAGAGGACCCCGGGGGGAGGGGAGGGCGAAGGGAGGGGGAGTTGCGGGGGGGAAGGGAGGGAAGGGAGACGAGGGTGCAGATCCTCGGTCCTTTTTTCTTGATCCCGCAAGACATTGTTGACCGGGCGATTCTGCAGCAAGAGGACGAGGCGTCCTGAGCAGGCACTCGAAACAAGACGGAAACAAACCGACCCAGAGTTTGGCTGCAAGTTGCGCTGCAACCTTGGGGGCGAAAAAAGCTTGGGGCGAAACCGGCCCAGGCAGCTGCTCTCCCGCCTCTGCAGCAATGCACACGCCAGAGGTGTGTGTGTGTGTCTGTCCCTGGGGGAGAAATCGCCTGAAACGCTGGAGCAGAGGTTTGCGAGTCAAGCAAACATCGAGGAGCCTCATCAAGGCCACCTTACCGCGTTGGGGCTGCTGCTCGCCGTCACCTGGCCGCCCACCCGTCTGCCATCTTCATCATGATCATTCCATCTCCCATGCAAATCGCCGGCATGACCGCACACGCCAGTGCGCTCGCGCGACACGCCCCTGCTGCCCTGCCCTGCCCTGGCTGCTCTGCCCGTCCCAGCGCCCGTCAGTGTGCCATCGCCCAAGGGTAGGCGATCCGGGTGCCACTTTTGGAAGCTTCGAACGATGCTTCGAAAGTGGGACGCCAGGGCACGCTGCAATCTCTGGGGCGAATGCCCAGGTGCCGGGTAAATGCCTGGGGGCGACATGGTCGACATGCCTTGGGTCGAGGCAATTTCCACATTGCGCTGGGAAGCTGCCAAAACGGGCGTGTCGGCCCAGATCTGGCGTCCCCACAAACCCGCACCAGCCCGCCCAAAACCCACACTCGACGCTCGCTTCTTCCCAAACCGTCCACCGCAGCGCTTCGTCCGAGTCGAAAGCTGCATCCATGTTGGCGTTTTGCGCGGTTTTTGGCGGCCCTCATCCGTCTTCTCCCTCGACGAGAGGCCACTCGGCGCTGTCCAGCAGGGGAAGGAGAACCACACAAACGGGGAGGAGAGAAGGAGAGTGGGATCGAGAGAGAGAAAAATTTTCTTTTGTCCAGTCTGCCTGCCCGTCGCCGTGGGGATCGCTCGGCAGCACCAAGGCCGTGTGGTTGTCTCAATGGCAGGACGGAGGCAGAGGGCCACAGCAGCGGCCCATAGATGGCCTCGTCGGCAGATAGCACCACGCCGTCAGGCTTTCGGCTTCACGGAAACCGCCCAGTGGTACGGATAGTGGCGGTTGGCTCACCCGCAGACATAGTACCACCTCTGACTGCTGGCGTGCACCAACTATAGCACGTTCCCATCTAGCAGATAGTACGGCCCAAACCCGAGCGACGCAAAGGTGGTGCATGCGATCGCAACCCACCTCGTGCGGTTGCTCCGCATGCATATGGATGATGCAGAAGCGGGGACGCACCATCCCATCCCATCCATGGGGCTTGCGCGCATGGCTGCTGGCTGCACACACACTTTCTCCTTCACCGGTGCGGGTCCCAGGGGTGCCATCAACGGTCTTGCAGAGCGCGAAATCACCCTCTTTGGGCGATAGCGCTGTCGCTTCAATCCAGGTACGGCACACACACTCTGCGTACTGACTGCTGCGAGCACCGGGAGGAACTGGTGGGAGCCAAATCGACGAGGGAAGCCAACGGACCGACGGAGCAGCCGCCTGATGAACCGCGTCGAAGGGCCCCCATGGGCTGCTGCTCGGCTGCTGGCCTGCTTGGGCTGGGAATCCATGCCCACAGGAATCCGACACGTGCTGGGTCCTCCGCCGCCATGTCCTGGCCCTGACTCTCCTCCCACCTTCTCTCCGACGATTACGAATTCCCGGCTCTCAGTGGACGATCCGGCGCAGCCTAATTGTCTCGACGCTGCGAACGAGTTAGGCAGTTCGTTGATATGGATGGACACTCGTAGCCAAGGAGCCAAATAAAACTCTTGGCGGGTTGGGTTCGGTGGTTTGGCATCACCAGTTCCTGGGACAGCCCTGGACAGAGATGCCGGGCCACGTGCGGCCCATCGGGCGACCTGAACTCCGCCGAGATTGATTTGGCACAAGCATCATCGCCAAACATTCGCTCCCTCCCTGGTCCCAATCGCAGCCAGGCAATCATGGTCAGATCGGGCATCGCCGGCTCGAATCATGCTTTGCTGGAGATCCGGATGGTTGCACCGTGGGAAGTCGTCGGGAGCTGCCCCCTCCACCGGCTCGGAGCAGCGCTGGCCGAGCACAAGCAGACGATTGCCAGTGGTGTTGTGCGATGGGGTTGATGAGTGTCGGGTTTGCGGTGTTGAGGGGGACTGGCTGGCGGGGGACGGCAGCGGTGGGCAACAGAGGGCAGCAGGGTACTGTCTGGGCTGGTATTCGGTACCTCCGCCCAGGGCGCGAGGGGCGCACCCCCACCGTTTTGGACACTGGCTCCGTTTCTCGCCCTGCACCCTCGCTCCTCGATGGCCACACCCTGTCTTCCATGTCGCTCTCCACGTCTCCATGTCGCTCGGTCCCCAGTTATCCGCATCACCGGTCGCCGCAAACCCACACGCACAGCCCAAATGGATGGATGCATTGGATGGAGACGGATGGACGAGCGACAGACTGACATTCGCGCCCGACGAGCCGGCAAATGCAAGGCCCTCAACACCGACACGGCACTTCGTCCTCGCTTCTGTTGCTGCTCAGGTCGAAACTGGTCCCCCGCTATCCCCCTTCCAGGCCGCTGGCTGTGCCCGTCAAGCAAGCTGCCCCCATTTCGGGCTGGTATCAGCAGGCTAGCCCACCTAGCGCTGGCGACGGACCGCTTCCGCTGGGCTCTGGCTAGTCCTCTTGGAGGTCATCGTCAGACGCTCACTGGAAGGGGGGGAAGGGAAGGGAAAAGAGGAGAGGGGGGCAAGAGACAGAGAAGGGAAGGGAAGGGGAAGGGAGTGAGACATGACGGGCAGTCCGGACGGTGCCTGGTTCGATGGGTTCTGAGACAGAGTCGAGGCCCAAACGGCCGAGTCCTCGCAGCAGGCCGGAGCACACCCGCAGCCTCGACTTGGGCAGGGCTCGTCCGGTCTGGTCTGGTCTGGTCCCGTCTGGTGCTCCGTCGCAGTCCCAGACTCGCGGTCGAATCCATTGCTGCCCCTCTGGGCTTAGACGCGACGGCCACAAGGCATAAGCAAGCACCCCTAGAACGCTTCCTTCCATCTTCCACAATCCCTGCGAGTTCGTTCGTCTCCCACCCCCTCGGCCCCGGCTCATACCCCACGCCCACCCTGATCCCTGTCGATGCAGCCAGCTATTTCCCGGCCCCCCTTCCACACCACCCCCCCGGAGGGGGTGCAACCAAGGCCCAGCATGGGTACCCGGTCTGGCGAGAGGACAAGACACACACACAGCTTTCCTCCACCAGTTGCTTGGCTCACTTGTCTGGAACTTCTGTGATGCCCGGGCCGGGACTTAAATAAACGTCACTTCCCGCCCTCCACCGGCCCTCCTCCTTTCTTGAGTTGCTCAGCCTACCCACACACCTTGACGAAAAGACGCAGACTAATTCACCACCATCACCACTGCTACTCACGACACAACTCATCATCTGTCTGCGGGTGGAGCGTCACATCAGTGTATCCTCCATTGCCCTTACGAACCAGCCACACCACCACCACCATCCCAGCTTCGTCGTCAACGACCCCCTCGTAGTTTTCCAACTCACCGACTTCCCCTCGGAACATCACCACACCCCCCACAGCCACCATGTGCGACTACACCCAAAGAGAGTACTCGTGCGGCCACTTCCGCTGGATCGCCTCCAAGTGGTGCCGCGACTACACCGTCACCCACAAGCGGTGTCAGCCCAACGTCACCCACTTTGAATACCGGGCAGAGGAGCTGTGTGGTACGGCCTCCCCTCTTTTTCACTTCCCTACCTCGCCCAATACTGACCCCCGTCCAACAGGCGAGTGCAAGCCCAAGGAGTACCCGCCCTGGGAGAACCTCATCAAGCGCCCCAAGCAGACCTACTAGATGTACCACGGCGGCCATGGATAGACGAAGGGAAGGAGAGGTGTGAGAGGGACGGCGGAGTAATGTGAGGGAGCAAAGGGAGAGAGACAGAGTGAACGCAGAGACGACGGCAGAGCAGAGCCGGAGCCGCGTGGAGGAGGCCCCGGACCCAACCCGACCCGACCGACAACACCTCATCGCCGGATCGAGTCGAGTCGAGTCGAGCCCGAAGCACCATGGACCAAGCGAAGCCCACGCCGCCGCTAGCCGGCCGCGAGGCTTTGCCCCCCTCCACGCTCCGGGACAAGGCCAGGCTACGCGACGCCCTCAGCAACAGCGAGGGCCAGCCTACGCCAAGCGAAGCGACCCCATCACCGCGGGTGATGATCATCACATCACACCACGCCCGCCCGCGCCGCTCCGCACCGGCTAGCCAGGAACGTACCGGCTGAAATGCGCGCACCCCACACCAGCCCGCGCCAGCCCGACATCGCTCGTCAACCGAACGAACCACCCGCGCCCTCATCCCCCGCGTCGCGCCACGCGCGGCTGGGGAGAACGGACGGGGAGGTGCGGTTGAGGAAGCCGGCCCTTCCGCCTGCACGCCACCCTGTGGGTGGCGGCGTCGTCTCTGCACATGGTCTTTACACTTGCTGGGGATGTTTTTTTTTTTGCTGTTTTTGGGGACCGGATATGGGATTTGGACAGGGTTTAGGGACAGTCGGGACAGCGGCGTTTTTTTTTCTAACTCTGTTTTGTGTCTTCCTGCCACGCCCCCAAAAGGGATGCTTCGGGCGCTGGGCTTTTTTTTTTTTTGCGAGCGCGGGGTTTGGGATTTGGGCCTGGATTTTGGATACCTTGGTTTCGGTGTTTATACTATACAGGAGGATGGGATGGGATTGGGATTGGTTTTGTCTTTTTTTCACCTTAGGATGGGAATACAGAACCACCTAACTACATTATCTACCTGCGTAATGGAAAACCCTGCGATCTCTCCTGGCGAGGACGAGGCAGGTTTCCCAAGAGTCAAAAAGAAAGAAAGAATGAACACAGCTTTTGCTGCCACATCCACCGCTACTTTGCCTGCCTGTCCGCCCTGCCTGCCCTGCATGTTCGTCTGATCATTGCCTGCTAGCCCTGTCGTCAGATGTGAGCACGCAGAAGCTTGTCTCCCCGTCACCGTAGCATCCATCGGCGATCAGGCCCACGATCAAGCCAGCCCCCGCCAGGTTGGGAGCTGCTGCACGGCGGACCTGCGGCTGGCCCAATGTGTGCGCTGGGCTGATTCCCGATGGGGATGCTCCCTCCTATCGGCGGCTTTGCGCCAGTCAGTTTTCTGCCTTTTTTTTTGGCTCTTTTTTTTGCGAGACCGACAAGGTTGTGTTAGTCTGTGGTGGGCTCGTTTTCCTTGCTGCTGCTTCTGGCGCTCGCTCTGCTGCAAGCCGCACAAGAGACAACCAGAAAAAAATATGACAGATGGATGACAGATGCGCCGGGTATAGGGTGGTTGCGTTGCCGGGCGCGTGTTGGGTTTGGATCAGCGAACACGCAAGACTGCACTGCATCCTCCGGGTGTGCGCTTGCTTCTTCATCCCCCTCGACCTGCGCCTCGGTGGTTACTCGTAACTGACGCTGCGAGCACCCGCCGCCGGCTGCACTTTGTCACTTCCCGCGCTGCTCGTTGTCTCGCCTCGTCTCCTCTCGCCTCGTCTCCTTCTGCGGTGAACGGGCGGGCCAGCACCAGCAACAGCAGCCAGACCTCGTTTGCGCTGCCAAGCCAAGCTGTGTGATGGAGAAGGATCACCAGCCGCTCTAACCCCTCCTGACGTTATCAGCGCTTGGCGTCCCCCAAACGGGTCAGCCGAACGGCACGACCGTCGTTGCTTGGCCCCAGGCCGTTTGGGCCAGCGGCGGTTGGTTGGCTGGGGTATCGAGTGGTCGTTGGGGTTGGTGGTAGGGGGGCCTGCTTCTGGTCCAGGCGAATATGCACATAATTAGGTGGTACTCCACGCAGATGACCTGCTGTCTCCATGCAGGGCCGACCGGGCAGGCAAGGCAAGGCAACGTCCCTTTTGCGGCGGCCGCCGGCACCAGGAAACAAACCTGGGAGCAACCAGTGGAGGGGAACCAGCTGGGAGGAAATCTTGCACTTCCGCCAGCTGTCTCGCATCTGCCGTAACCAGTGGCCACCAGGCAGCCACAACACCACCGACCGTCGTGTGACTGATAGGGCCGCCGCAATTGCTCATGGTTGACCAGCGGCCGGGTTTGGTTGGGCGGGAGGATAGCCACAGCCTGCAGCCCATTTCATTCCCGCTCTGGCATGCCTGTCCAACGCATCATCCGATGGCTGTGGCACAGGCAGCGCCAGCGACCGTCTCGCGCCCGGAAATGGTAAAGCCTGCCGCTCTCTTCGGGCCAGTTTACGGCCGGCACCGGGGACAGACGGCAGCGGGGGCCAGCATCCGGAGGAGATGCGGCCAGCCGAGCCCACCCGGGGGTCATGATGTTTTTGGAAGGGCGGGGGGCTGGATGAAGGAACGGTCTTGTTCTCTATTGTCTAATTATTCCCCCGCTTGCGGTCCGAGTCCTGCGGTTTGCATATTTGGTCCGCACCGGGTGTGATGAGAGAGGTGTGGTGTGATAGCCAATGGCCGGCCGCTGAGGACTCTCAAAGCGCTAAACAACGCGCCATGTATCGAGGGCATTGGCGGGCAGCTCGCCGCGGCTGCAGCCCTGTCTGTCAGTTGACCTAGGTTATTTGACGACCTGGCAAAGCGAATATTTCCTCCGACTCAACGGCTGCCAAGTGGCGCCTCGCGCGTCACGACGATGCCCGGCGCACAGCACAGAGGACGTGGGAAACGTTGAACCGCGAGATCCTGGGGCCGCTAGCGAAGGTCTGGGGACACCCCTCGGGACCGGTGTGCCTCCGGTTGACCCGTATCACGGCACCGCTGGAGAGGAAATCCGGGAGCGGGAGGGTTGGTCTCTCCTGCCGAGTTTGGCCGTCACTAGTCTCAGGTCATCCTCCTGCCCTCGTATGCCTGCGGTCTCCCTGACGCTCATCAGACGCAGGTCAGATAATCATTGGAGTGACACACCAGCACCACATGCGCCGTGCCTGCCCAAGGACTTGTCCACAAAATCGCGGCTCCCGTCCTGCCTCGCATTGTCTGATCGTTCCGGCCACAGCAGGCGCTGGGCGGTGTTCATACGGCAGGTAGCCGACGTATCTGCTGCCGAGAGCCAGCGGTGGGTGATATTGGGCGGGGACTTGCTGCTCCATGACAAAGGCTGACGATGCCTAATATGCGGTGCTTCGGGATGCCGTGGCAAGCGCGGGCCGGGCGGGGAGGGTCCAAGTCGTCGGCAGAGGGTGAGAGCAGCGTCGACCGGCTGGCGGCGATGTCGGTACCGAGTGGGAATCCTGCGCCTCTTGTCCAGTCCCAACGACACATCACAGCCACCGGAACGAAGCTGGTTGGGCGGTTGGTGGGCGGTTGGTGGCTGGGTGCAGGCCTGGACGAGGGTCTCGACGACAAGGCATGGCCAGTTCCGTCCGTAAAAGCCAGGATGCCGCAAGGGGTAAAGGAATCGGGACACTGCGTCCAAGGGCTGTGCTCGTCAGCTACGTGAGGTGAATCATCAGAACCATGCGCAGCGACGACTCATCTGGCGGTCGTGCCTGGACGAGGTTGTGTGGATGTGGCATTGAGGATCGTGGGGGAGCAGGGGGGAAGGAGCCGCATTAATGGCTCCCTTCAGCAGCGGCCCAGGGATTTGCGCGACTGTGGCTGCAGCGGCTCGCGCGTGGGATGCGCGTTTCCGTTCCGGTTCTTGGTCACGACGACGGGCGGCTGCATTTTGGGGGCGCGATGCTGAAGTGTGGCACAAGATCAGTGGCATCCGCGGCAGTCACTCAATGGACGCTTCAGTGCCTTCATCAGGCTCCAGCGGGTTGCAGCTGCAGGTGTGGGGGAGCTGTGGGAGACAGTGCGGATTGTTTGGTCCCTCTGCTCGACCACACTGGAACCGCAGCACGACGGAACTCGGCTGATGCTGGAGGGGATCACCCGCATGCGCAGGGAGGAGCGGAGTAACCCCAGATCTGTGAATCCCGTCGTTTCATTGTCTTTGCTGTTGGTGTTTCGACCTGGACGGCGAACGCCGGCGTCGACGCGGTGGTATGGGCTTCCCTGGCCCGTCGTGGCATTTTCTATTTTCCACAGTCCGTGCGGAAGCGGAAGACAGACAGTACAGGACTCTCGAGACCCTGTCCTTGGTGGGGGCCGGTGCAATTTCCCCCGCATCACCCACGTCCAGCTGCAGCTGCCCTGACCAAGCGCATGCCCATTCTCGCACTTTGCGCCTGGGCTTCATCGGCATCAGCAGTCAGCATCATCATCTGCAGGGTCGGCATCAGAATCAGCACCAGCATCGGCATCAGCATCAGCCAGCCGCCATCCGCAGTCGGCAGCCCGTGCCCAACAGGAACCGTCCCCGACTGCCTCCTTGCGGCATTCGAACAGCCACCATTTCCAGGTTGTCTCGGCTGGTTGCAGACGCACGACGGCGCGTTGCAGGCTCCTCCTGTGTCATCCTGTGAGCCGGTTCGCCAGAAAACCTGGTTTGAATCGACCCTGAATTTTTCGCAGCACGGCGGCGGCACTGTCGCTGGGCGCAGAACCTGGGTAACAAACCTGGGGAGAAGCCTGGGAGGGGCTGTCTCTCGACGGACCGCTCCTCATTCTTGTCCTCATCGCCATCGCCGTCACCGGTTCACAAGTCACAGTCCTGCGCAACAATCCCCGAATCCGCCGCCCCCAATCACCTGATGGCTGGTCCCTGTGTGGGAGTCGACACCCTGCAACCACACACGATGGCGGCCGGCCGCCTAGCCGTCTCCCATCGCTTGTTGCGGCCACAAGCGGCCGTTTTTCGAGGCCGCAGCCGATCAATTCATGCAGAATATTCCAGGGGTCTTCCAGCAGCGCCCTACGTAGTAGTCTGATGATCCGGGCGGGCTTCCATGCGGCCCTGGCGTTGCTGGGAGCTTTGACAGGCGGGCCGTGGTTGTACCCGTGGAACGTTTCACTGTGCCGGCTCCTTGCCCTCTTCGGACCGCATGCCCGAGCTCGGAGGCCTGGGCGTCTCTGCCCTCGTTATCATGCCGCCGCCGGGGACTTACTCACTTCCTCAAGGGCCTGCCGAGAGTGGCCTTGACCGTGGCCGGCTCGTCATTCTCCGAGGCGGCCAGCCGGATCCGACCCTTCACATGCCGTTGTGATTCGTCTCCCGCTGATTGCGTCGAGCGGTCGAGATGGTCAAGTGGCCGTCCTGCTCCCCTCCCACAGCAGCCCACAGGGAGACGCCGGCACCTCGCCCTCTCAGCCTAAATCTCGCCTGCCGTTCTCAACGGCGGTCACAAACGCGCGATGTCACCAATCACCGGCCGACTCGGCCTTTCTCTACCAGGCACGGCTTGCCCAGACCAGACTGCCCGTTGAACGGAGCACCCAGGCGAGGTGGTGGCGTGGACGTAGGTATCAAGTCGCTGTGTACATGGCGGGCCCGTACATGCCACAGCCGGTTCCTGGCATCTTAGTACCGATGCCAGCTGGCTCCCAAAACGGTGTGCGGCTCTGTGCAGACACGCCACGCCAACCTGGTCGAGGCACTAACTCGCATGTACTTTGGGATCGGCTGGGGCCGGGCAGCCGCCTCGATGTTTCAAACAAGACGGCCAGCTGCGGCCAGCTGGGATGCAGCATCTGATCTCGCTCCAGGGTCGACTTGGTCGAGACTCCAAAGTGTCCTGTACTTTGTCTGAGCGTACCAAACTGCAGACATCACACGGCTGGCGGCATCCCAACTCCCCAGATACGAATTCACCGTTCCAGGCGACGGTATGGTGGGCTGATGCCACAGAGCAGACCATCGGTTACGCCGACCGAGTCGCAACCAGTTGACTCACCCCTGGCATCGCCCTCATCGTGATCTGTCGGTGGCAGGTTCCATGATCTCCTTCTGGAAATATTGGGGGGGACCCAGCGCTCGGACATTCAATGCGAAATCGTGACATGCAGCGGCCCGTCGACAGGGCCAGGCCCCGACCACACCCCCCTCCCTGCTCAGCAACAGCCCTGCTCGACTTTGCCTGCCCCGCGACGTGCGCACCACCCCAAGTTTCAACAACCGACAAGCAGTCGCTTTGGTACATGGTTCAGGCCCTGCATTTCGCCTAACCAAGCATCCAAACCCACCCTCGCCTTATCTCCCCCAGCGGGCAGGCACATGGGGCCATCCCCTCATCTCGGCCGAAGAAACATGCGCGTTGCCTGCCGGCGGCGCCCACGACATGACGGCTGGAGGGGTTACACAGACCCCTCCGTTACACAACGAACCAGGGCTCCCTCGACTCGGCCCGTCTCACTCAACCCAAACAACGACACGCTGTAAGTAAGCCAGCCATACCAACCACCAACAACCGCCCAAATCCAAATCATGGTCAACCCCCCATGTTTGCAGCCGACGACGTCGCACCCGCCCGCCCACAAAGATAGATGCCGGCTCACCGGGGGCTATAGCAGGGCTGTTTTATGCCCCCCTTCCCCCTCCCCGCTTTGGGATATTGACACGTCCCAGTTTGGGTCGCGCCGGGCGCGCCGGGCGCGCCGGGCAGGCCGTGCCGCGTGCTCAAGCCCTGTTGGGTCCTCTTTGGGAGAGGGGAAAGAGGGAAAACTGAGATGGATTTGGTGCCGTCGGCATCGTCGTCAGTAGTGGTAGTGGCACTTGCTGGTGAGGTTGCGCGACGGTGACAGCCAGGGAGGGGGGTTCGATGCGCTGTAAATTGATGGTTCATCAGCAGCAGACCGTGCCAGAAAGGGGCCGGTGAGCAGCGGGCGGGCTGATGGTGCGGCTGCTACTGCCGTGTCAACACCAACGTGGCCCGTCTCTGTCCATCTTATTTTTCTCACACCGGTCGTTGTCGTCCACCCCGTCCGTCTACCCAGCCGGTCCCGAGCCACGTGCGCGGCCCTTGGGCTGTGAGCCGTGAAGTTTACTCGCGTCGTTTGGTGGGGCGGGCTGGCTGCATCAACAACCCCTCCCCCACTATCTCCCCATCTTCCCCTTCAGCGCCGCCGCCAGAGCGAAAGTCTTCCCAAACCTCTCACCGAGCAGCATGTTTGACACGTGCCACACCGCAAAGTCGCGACCGACAACAAGCCAGCATCATCAACATTTTTACACAACCCCCAACCTGGAACCGCAATCCCCCCCCGTTCCACGCCAACAAAACCCCTTGGGCGGGGGTCGTTCGTTCGTTCGTTCGTTCGTTCTAGGCGGTTTGGCGCTGTTGCATCACCGAAACCCCTGAACAATACCGGCTTGTACTAAGTAGAAGTAACTAACTAGTGTGTACTAACTAAAGACGAATACCACATGCCCATCCCATTCCTCGGGGGTACCTCTCCCGCGCCTTTGCACGCACACCCTACACCCTAGTGCGCCACGGCAACTGAGCAGTACCCAGCAGCCTGACATTCGCGCGCCAAAAAGTTCCTATTCTAGGTGCCGGAGCCGGTCTAGTTAGTTAGCTGGCCAGGAGTTGGATATGCCGTGCGTGCGTGCGAACCTTTTGTTGGGGAAAGTTGGGTCGCTAAAGCTAGTAGGAACAAATGCTGTCTTAGCACTGGGGATTTTGCATTTCTGATGGACAGGCAGCGGTTGGGTCGGGCATGGTAGCCGGAGATTGCCAGAGGTTGTTGGTGCTGCTTGGTTAGATGCCGTCACATGATCATGCCTCGCCTGTGCAGGGCAGGGTGATGGTTCCGGGATTGGTGTTGACTGTGACGGTTCAAGCGGAAGCGGGGGTGGGTCACCCTCGTGTATGACTAACTCTATGAACCCCGACACCGATGAGCAAGAGGAAAGAGGGTTGTGCGCAGCCACGATGGCAACAGAAACGTCGTCGGTGGTGCGAGTGCGAACGTGTTTGTGGGGGGTTGTCACCCCACGAAACACTACCTCCCCCAAGGAGGCTTTGGTGGTGGTGGTGGTTGACTGCCGTGCTAGCCGGGCTGAAGTGCTGCTGCGCAGAGATTCGGGGTCCCTTTCCCCTCCACTTTCCACACACCCCCCTTTTTTCTTTTTACCTTGGTATTTCTCCCAACGCATGCATAGGTAGTCCGTCTTGATAAGCTTCTTCCTCAAGACCAGACCACGGGCGTGCAGGGCGGGCAGGCCAAGGCGAGGCGAGGCTGTTTTGTTTTGGGGTGTCTGGGCAGTTTCACCGCCCTTTTTTTATCTCGTTGTATCCATGGGGGTGGACGTTTCTGTTTCTGCCTGCAGGGAGTGATGAGGATAAGCCGGCGTGCGTCTGCATCCCCCCTTGTTTGCCATCCGTTGTATGAGCTGGCATCGGAGGAGTGGTGAGCTATCAGCTTGGGAGATAAGATCGCCGGCTTGGGCTCGAAGTGGGCAGGGCGTGTCAGTGGGACCCCCACACCTCACCGGGCTTCTCTGCTTGTCGCGGTGTCTCATTGCGCGGGATGTTTTCAGGGAAGGGGGCTGAGGTTGTCAAATCCCGGGGTGGTGGGGAAGAGGGAAAGGGGATAGGAAATGGGGGCGGGAAGGCTTGGGCCAGGGCAGCAGGGCAGCCAGGGGGAGGGGGAAAGGGTGGCAAAGACCCCGGCGGTCGCCACGGATCGGCCTCCGTCTCCGGGACGGGGGGTCCACCTTACGTCCGCGGACCTCCGCGGCTCCCCGAAATCTAGTGCCGGCCGGGGGCCCACCAACTGTCGGACTGCATCTTGTTGACTTCACAAACACTCAGCCCGGTGGTACAAACCTGGCGCCGTGGCGCACCCATCGGCCTGTGGCTTGGGGTGTACATGCAGGTTTATGTCCCGAAGGGGGCTGTCCTGTGATTTCTCACCCTGAGGGCTGGGTGTGGTTGCCATCACGGGTTGCCTCTTCTGATGCGGAAAGGGAGAAGAGATCCATGACGCGCAGCAATTCCCGACATTCGCTTGCCTCTCCCTGCCTCCCGCGATCTCTGCCGGCCGGAAGTTGTCCCTGCCGACAGAGAAAGCAAGTCAGCTGATGGTTCCAGCAACCCCGTTGACCCCTGCCGTGGGCGAGGTATGACGACGCTGTGCTTGCCCTGTGAGACATGTTTGTTGTTGAGTCTCCCGTCTCCCTCCCCGCCCCCCCTCGAAGAGGCTTGAGGCTGCGCCCGCATGCCCGGGCGTACTGTACATGTGACACGGTGCCGTGGTTCTCGTGAAGAACCTCGCGACACTGTGCTCCAACTCTTTTCCAACCTCATCCCCATGCATTTTGCCCACCCCAGGAGTGATCAGTAATCGCGGGGTTCTGGGCTGGTCCGTCTGGGGTTTGTAGGCCTGACCCCTTTCTGGCTTGCAGGGAAACCCAGGGCTGGATATAGTCGTGCATGTCCAACTGGGAGTAAACCGATGTGTCACTCGTTTATATCGAGACACCCGTGTACAATGCCTGCGGCGGCCTGTGCCTGCCTGCCAGACCTCAGTCATCCGGCATGACCCATCCTGTTCAACGTCACAAGTGTCTGATATTACCTTTGCCGCCTCCGCCACGCGATTCGTTGCCGCGGGCAGCAAGCCAGACCCGACGCCCGGTTTCGGGGCGCATCACTGGCGCACCCGCCAGTGCTGTTGCCGTGCAGCGCTCGTTGTACAACGTCGTAATGGCCTTCTGATTCCCATGTGTTACCTCGCTATAGGTAGGGCTGGGAGACAATGGCCAAAAATTCATGATGGGCAGCAGAAAGACCGAAATGGTGCATCTGCAGCGGGTGCATCACCCGAGGTTGTGTGTCAGGTAGAGTTGGTGGTGGACACCATCCGCGTCGGCGCTGCGCTGGCGTGAGACGCAGTACGGGGTACATGCCTACATCCATGAGAAGCATCTCCAAGGCACAAAACGACGCCTCAAACGGACAGTTCCCCCATTGTCATTGGCGAGGTCTTGCAGCTCGCGGCCGCTCCGTTTTGGCACAAGTTGAGAGATGCTTCTTTTGCTTCCCTTTTCGTCCTCGTGCAGCAAAGTGGGGGTCATAGGCTTGCGGGGGTGGACGCAGGCTTGCTGAACCCGAGGGCTTGGGCAGCACCCCAGGGCGATGCGAGAGTGTGGCGGGCTTGCTGCCCCCCTCCCCGCCTCCAGTTGGGGGGTTTGCAGCAGCATGGATGCGAGACGAGATGGGATGGTGGGGAGCTAAGGTCGTGTCTTGGACCGCGAAATCCTGTTTTCGGATGCCGAGGGCATCTGGTGTCGCCCAAAGGAAGGCCTAGATGCTTGCATGTCCAAACAGCCTGCGGCACGGGCTGGCATACCTACCTGATCGGGAGAACGGACAGTCGGTGTCTGGCCTGGCCCAGGCCTTGCTTGCTGGGTGTGGATGACCGGCGGGTTGTTGTGTCGATGGAGGGCTGGGTTGTGCTGCTTGCAGTGCTGTTCCCCTGCTGTGCTCCGGCAATGCCGTTCTCAGTCAGCTAAACGTAATTAGTGAAGCGACAGGTCAGAAAAGCTGTCTGAGTGATGCTTGTTGACGGCGCTTTCCGCCCCTGTTGTGCCGCATCTCGATCTCCCGGCACTGCATCACCCTCGAACGGGACGGGCGACCGCATCATGCGCCCAGCATCCTGTAGCACTCGCTTCGAATCTCCGAAAACCTTCGGGTCGATCGCTGGGGGAGGTTGGTTGGGCCCAAGATCTGGGCCGCACAGCAAAAAAAAAAATACGCACCAGCGCGGTACGCGGCGCGCGTTTGTACACGCCCACATCGTGGTGCTGTGCTGGGTGAAGCTGATCCGTAGCGCTTTGTCGGCTCAGATATCAGCGCTGGCCAGAGCCAAGGTGACAAGCCTTTTTCCAGGCGCTGGCTGGCTTAGCCCGCTTGGCAATGCATGCCATCTCCGCATTGATGATGGTGCGTCGATGCTCGAGGGGACTCTTTTTCTGCGGTTTGCTGACCTCGCTGGGACCGAGAGAGCAGCGGTGAAAGCCGTGCGAGTTGACCAGTCACTCTTCCTCCGTCCCCCCTCCCCCCCCACACGAGAGCTCTGCGGCAGGGTGTGGTTATTGCCGGGAGTCACACAGGAGGGGGACCGGCGGGGTGTGACGAGATGGTGAAGCCGCATTTTGTGGCGCCCCCTCCATCGAGCTCGCCGTCCACTCAGCAGCTCGCGGCTGTCACAGCCAGGTCGGGGCGTTTTGCCATGTGTGCCAAATCCGGGCTCGTGCTGCTGGGTGATCGAGATTTGGGGTTACCCCTCCCCTCATGGGCCAAATCAAAAATATTCAGGATATTCAGGACCTCAAATGCTGCCCAAACAAGTGTAGCGAAGCAATGCTTGCGAGCGAGGAAACGGAGGGGAGGGGGCAGGGAGGTGCCGTCTCGACGGGTTCTCGGGCATGTCTGCATGCACTTGGGGGACAAGTCACTGAGAGATGATGTCTGGTCTCGTTCCTCCAGTGGGTGCTGCACCCGCCCGTCCGAGCTGTCTGCTGCCATCGCCCTCGTCTCTCGTCTCTCTACGAGCTACGAGAGCATCCGTAAAGGCCAGAACAGTAAAAACACACGATCGAGGGAAAAGTGTAATAACTGCCCATCGACATGGGCGATCGGATGCAACGCCGAGGCTCGATCTTGTGTAACGAAGGACCCGAACGCCTGGATCTCGCAAATGGTCGCCTGAACGGGCCGGCTCCCCTCCCCCGAAGCCTGAACGCGCCCAGGAGGGGGTCGATCGGCCCGAGACTGGCAGCCCCCAACGGCCCGCCGAGGGTGTGAGACGGGAGTGGCGCTCCACCGAGGCCAATGGGCAGGCAGGCCGTCAGCCGAGTCTCGGGGCCGATGATGGAAGGATGCCAGGTTCATTGTTGCTCTGCCGAGCGCCTTGTTCCTGTTGTAAGTTGGTTCGTTGCTTGGTGGAGAGTCTGCCTAGAGGTCGTGTTCGGCGGTCTTTGGGCCGTGTTTGCTGCTTGGCAGTGGGGTTAGGGGTTGCGCGCGGGTGGTTGGCAGATGGTTGCAGTGGCGCCAGCTGGGTTTTAGTGGCTGTCAGCGCCCATCTCAACCAACCTCACCGACCTCAGTTGGGATGGCGAGACTGGTCGCTGCTGACAAAATGATGACAGCGCAGCCAGGTTAGCCACAAGCCGCAAGCAAACGGCTAATTCGCGAGGCACGACGGCAATGTGCCAGCCGCGCTGCGCACGGGCGAGGGAGAACACCAACACCGCGACCAGCAACATCGACGAGAGAGGCAATCTGTTCGTGAATGGGCTTGCCTCTGCATCGTCCGGCACAAGACGAGCATGGTCTGGGTGACGTTGATCCCAGGATGTCGAGACGGAGGGCCCGGGCAATGCCTCTGTTGTGAACTGAATCATCGCCAACCCTAACCCCGACAACAACACCATGGCCCTTGGACGGACCACCCATCACCTGGACCCGTTCTCGGGTTCAATGTTGGGCCGAGAGATGGCAACAGCCCTTCACATACTCGTGTCCATCGTTGATCATCAGTATACTACATAGGAAAACTTAACGATAGAGAAGAAACCGCCCCCCGATCCCGTATCACCCACCCCCCCTTGTCCCCTCAAAAATCAACATACTTGTCACTCCTGCTCGTCAGGCTCGACCACCTCCGCCTCTCCCCCATCTCCTTGTCATCCGCCATCCCCCACGGCCGACTATACCGATTATAGTACCCCCAGCCCTGATCGTTGACCTTGGTCTCCGTCCCCCTCAAGATCAGCCTGTACTCAGTAATCGGCATCTTCGCCCTTGCTGCAGCCGCGTTCCTCCTCGCTCTGACACCCGCGAGCCACCTCCTCACCCACCCCTTACCCCCCTTCCCCCTCCCTTTCACCTCCACCGACTTCAATCCCGTAGGCGCATCCGTCAACTCCCCGCCCGGCACCGCCACAAGCACCACAACGCTCCACTCCCTCCTCCGAAACGCACTGCTGCTGCTCTGCACGCGATCACTGACCAACTCGTACAACTCATCCTGCACCTTCCAGTCCAACTCCCTCACCCTCCTCTCTACCTCGGCGGCGTACACCCCGGCTGCCCCTTCTCCCTCCCCCGTCCCCGTCCCCACAAGTGGTGGTTTCCGCAAACACCCCCTCCCCACAACCCCCCTTTTACTCCCCGCCGCGACAGCAGCAGCCAAGCAAGCCGCCTCGTGCGCGCGCACCGTGGCGGCGAGCTCGGCCTGGGAGAAGTGGGTGTTGGGAACGACGGAGAGGACGGAGCCGTCGTCGGCCGGGTTGGCGGTGTTGTCGGATACGCGGTGGAGGAGGGTGACGCCCAGGATACGGAGGAGGGCGGTTGTGCGCGGCGGGGAGGGGTGGTGGTAGGTTATTGTCCAGGATTCGTGGAGGGTTTTTTGGGTGGAGGGGAGGGAGCTGGTACCTTGTTAGTAGAAACGGGGAAAGGGGAGATGAGGGGAAACGTACAGAGGCTGCGGGTAGCAAGACGACGCGTCGTGCCGGCGCGGGGAGAGCGGGAGGGAGGTGTAGGTCGCGTGGCCGCTGGCGACGCTGCTGATGGAGGGGAAGCGCGAGGGGAGGTGGACGAGGCGGTGTTGCTGCTGGAGGGAGTGCTGGGTGTGGGTGCTGTGGGAGCGCGACGGGCGGAAGTCGTCGTCCTCGTCGAGGGTCGTGCTGGATTGCACCGTGACCTCGTCGAGGTCGGGGAGGAGGTGGAGTTTCTCCTCGAGGTCGAGGGCGATGTCGGGGATCGAGGGGAGCGCTGGGGCGCGGGTTGTGGGCGCCATTGGGAGGGTGCTTGATGTCAATGGAGGTGTGACGGTTAAGGGTCAGGTTGCTCTGATACGTTCGCCAGCGGGTGAGCAGGGAGAGCGCGGTGTTTTGCAGTTCCTGCAGAGTCCTCGTCGACAGCAAGGTAACCCGCGGTAGCCCTCCGGCCTTTCGGCCATGGCTCCCATGATATTATACTATCCTCTCGCCGCAACGACTTTCGCACTTTTCTGCGGCACGGCTCGCGCTCACGGCGGCTGGGTAGGTATCAGAGTGGTGGGTGTCGCGCCCTGTCGGAGGACCACGGCGTAGCGGGGGCGGCACTTCTATTCCTGGTCCTTCTGGGCTCACTCTTCCTAGCGCACGGCGCCAAATTAGAGACCCTGTTTGGAGTTTCCGGGCTGTGAGATGTTTCACGTTCTGCCTTGAGCCCCTGGGCACTCCTCCGGAATCCTCACCGCAGCCGTGCCACCAACCTGCCGATGCGGCACGCCAGTGGCGGAGCCCAGGCACCGCGCTTCTGGATAAGAGATCAAGATAAGATCGACTTTTCAAAATCGGTTTCATGGCATTTGTGTGATGGTGCCATCGGGCTGCGTTAAAACTAAGAGTATGTCCGCAGCGGTGTATGTCTCAGCTCTGCAGTGTTTACACTCACTGCCCCTGAGTCATATTGCCCTCGCTCAGACTTGATTAAGTCTACGTCCGTTGCTTCCCTCTCCCAATCCCCCAATTTCTCTGATTGCAATAGCAACACTAGTTAAAGGACACAAGTCTCGCCGAATCAAAACTATAAGTGACACCAAGTCTGGCACAACACAGCCATTTGTTGAAGATCGTAGGAGTTCCCCTAGTCCCTCACTTCCCGAAGCCTAAGTTTTCTCTTTTCGCCCTCCGCATATTAACCCTTGAAAGAGCCTCCTCCCTCCGCCCGAGTCCCTGGGGCGACGTTCTATACCCCATTAGAGCTCGTTCCGCGTCCACGTAAGTGTGCCTGGCGACGGCGCGGATCTTGCTTGTATGTGGAAAGTGGCTGCCACGCGGCTAAATGCCGAGCCGGGCCCCGGATGCAATATATGCTCGACCGCGGCCAGAGCCGGTGCCCGCCCTGCTATTTACCCTGAGTACCCCGGAACCTAGTCCACCATCAAGCACCCTTGGCATCGAGAAACCCCAGATCACAATGCTCCCGTGATGGGCGCCGTGCCTCTTGAATGGGAGGACGGGACTGGCGCCCGCTCCCTTTGCCCCGGACTGCGCTTGCGCGCCTCCCCACACGGACGCGGGGAAGTAGATGAATCTGGACGGGTTCCGGGCTCCAGGGAGACAGGGGGCCCAGGGGCGGCTTCGAGATGCGGAGTTGAAGTCGGGATATATAGAGACGGGCGAACTGCCGCTGTGTGGTGGTTGGTTGCCCTGCTCGACTGTCTGCACCCTCTCAGCCACTCACAGCCAACTCCCAGCCCTCGATCAGGGATCCAAACACGCGACCAGCCATGATGCTCACCGAGACTCTGATCGCCGGCCTGCTGCTGGCCTCGGGCGCGGTCGCGGCGCCGGCACCGACCCCGCTGCAGTTCGTTAAGCGGGCGCCAAGCCCCGGCGTGGTGATCCAGAAGTGCAGCAACCCAGGCATGCTTGCGCTGGCCTACGACGACGGCCCATACCAGTACACGTCGCAGCTGGTCGACACCCTCGACAAGGCTGGCGCCAAGGCCACCTTCTTCTGGACTGGCACGCTCTACGGCTGCATCTACAACCAAGCCGCCGCCGTCAAGAAGGCGTTTGCCTCTGGGCACCAGATCGCCTCGCACTCGTGGTGAGTGGTCACCCCGAACCCGAGTGATCCTTCCTCCCGAAGCAGTCACTTACACAGGTTCCACACACCCCAGGACCCACGGCCACATGGGCAGCATGAGCGAGTCGCAGATCCGCAGCGAGATGACCAAGGTCGAGGACGCGCTGGTCAACCTGATCGGCAAGAAGCCGGCGTACATGCGGCCGCCGTACCTCGAGACGAGCGGTGCGTTCCTGCCGACCATGAAGTCGATGAACTACAAGGTCATCACCAACGACGTCGACGCGGGCGACTGGAACAACAAGACGCCCCAGCAGAGCGAGCAGTCGTTCCAGCAGGCCGGCGCCAGCGGCAACGGCCACATCCCCCTCATGCACGAGACCTACTCGGGCACCGTCAACACCCTCACCCCCTGGCTGATCAACTGGGCCAAGCAGAACAACCTGAAGCTGGTGACCGTCGGTGAGTGCAGCCAGGCACTGAGAGGTGTATTCAAGGGCACTACTGACAACTGCTGCAGCCGAGTGTCTTGGCGATGCCGACGGCATGTACCAGCCGGGCACCTTTACTCCCAACGGCAAGAATACTTGCTAGTGTGGTGCAAAGGAAGAGGTGGAGGTGGTCTTGCGGGTTGTGAAAAAGCCATGGGCTTCTGGGGCGGGTTCCTGGCCAGGGCCACGTATATTATCTTCATTTCATCGTACAAAGGTCAATAAAATGCATGCTCGTGCTCTTACCGGTCTATGCTCCGCAGCGTGTAATACGAGGAAAGAACAGGAGTTGCCGGACTCGATTTCCGTCGTTACTAGTCGAGATACATGTAAATAACCGCCCCTGAGTTTACCCCTGAAACCCTCAACTACCCCTGAGACATCGCACGCAGTTCCTGCACCACCACCTCCAGCGCATCCCCCTTGGCCACCTCAACAGCCAACTCCTTGGCGCGCGCGCGAAACTTGCCCTTGCTGCCCAGAATCTCATCGACGGCCGCGCCCACGGCCTCCGGTGTCGGCCGCCCAGTGCGCAGGTCCAGCCCAACACCCGTCCACTCGACCCGCGCCGCCACCTCACACTTGTCCTCGGTCAACCCCGCCGCCACAACCGGCACCCCGTTGACGACGCAGTGCATGAACCCGCCATACCCCGCGTTGAACACCATGACGTCCGCGTACTTGAGCGCCGCATCGTAGGGAATAAAGTCCACAACACGGACGTTGCTCACATCCACTCCCTCCTCCGGGGCGGGGAGCACCCCCGGCGGCGTCTCCAGCCCCCTCTTCCCCAGCAGCGCGATGAGCAGCACATCCCTCCTGCCCGCCAACACCCTGACCGTCGGCGCCAGCAGCATGCTGTAGTCCCTCGCCAGCGTGCCCTGCGAGACAAGCACCACACTCCGCCGCGCCGGATCCCCCTCGTCGAGCGCCGCGTTGTCGACCACCTCCCGCTGCCACCACTCCGGGAACTTAAACCCCGCCGGCACCACCCCGCTCGGCGGCAGGCACCCCGCAAACTTGACGTGCGCCGGCAGGTCCGTCCGGGGGTATTCCAGCAGCGGATGGCACAGCTGCAGCGTGGTGTCGTGCGCCGTGACGCTGAGGTTGACCATCCAGTCGTCCGGCACATCCTTCCCCCCAGCTTCCATCATCCGCTCCCTGAACCCGTCATACGCCTCCTTGACGACATACCTATACAACCACTCCCTCATCAACGCATCCCTCTCCCCCACCCCTTTTCCCTCCCCCGGAACCAACCCCAACGGAAACGCCGGCACCCCCTCCCGATCCACCATCAACGGCGTCACATTCACCCCCAAACTCCTCGGCATGCCCCCCTCAAACCCCTCCAACACCCCCCTCCCCCATTTCCACGGCAGATACCCCATCCACATCGTCTCGCACACCACCAGCACCCCGCGCCCCTTCCCTTCCTCCTTCACCGCTCTCCCCACGACCCCCAACGCCTCCTCCGTACTCACCACCTGCCCGCCAATCTGCCCGACAAAGAACGTCCTGAAATCCTGCACCATCCTCGGCAGCCCTTCCTCATACTTGGCCCTCTCCATCCCCCATTTCCGGAAGGGCCCCTGCTCGAGCGACAGGGAGGGGTGTACTGGGATGAAGGTGGCGCCGGTGGATTCGATCAGGGCGCGGTGTTGGGTGCCGCCGAGGAAGGTGACCGGGTGGGAGAGGGAGACGAGGTGGCGCGCGATGGTGGTCAGGGGGAGGACGTGGCCGGGGGCGGTGGAGGTTGTGCAGAGGATTAGGATGGCGGGGGGGAGCGGGGGGGTGGACATGTTGAGAGAGTGTGGGGGGTTGGGGATGGTTTGTTTGGGTGGATGGGTTGGGCAATGTCTGGCTGTAGATGAAGGTGTCTGGGTGTGGGCTGATGAGATGCTCGGTGTGTTCACCAGAAACCCCGAGAAGGAGAGGTGAGACCAGGCAGGATATACCATCCCAACCTCCCATCACCACCCAAGCTCACAACCCCCAACCCCTGCGTCATCCGGACGCCCCCGAGCGTCAAGCCCGGACATGCGACAGCACCGACGCACCTCATAACCCTTAATGCTACCCCATCACTGGGGAGTGTGCGTGTGTCCCACGCCGGGGCAGCCTGTGCAACCGGACAGGCTAGGACAGGGACCTCTCGAAGCGAGATCCCTTCCACCTCGGAGTAAAGAGAAAGAACGAAGCCCATCCCACGCCGCTGATGATTTGCCCGACGATTAAGTGCCAACCCATTACGACCGCACGGTCGGTGTTTAGCCGGATTACGAGTCTCTCGCCAGAGCCGGGTTAGCCCCTGGGCAGCCCTGCCGGAGCCGCCGTCTCGGGACCGACTCCCCAGCCCAAGCACCGAGGCCAAGGTGCCGAGAGGCTGATGGGATATCTCACTGCGAGCTAGATGTTACACATAACAGCTGCCAGATTTCCTGGAAATAGTCCCTCGATCGGTGCTTCCGAGAGGGGCGGGAGGGAAGGGGGTGGCGCCGGCAAGCGGCCACGGTAAGGACAGGGACAGCCACGCCTCTCGAGATATGGCAAAAGAAATGGGAGGACGGGACGGGGGATGGAGAAGAGAACAGCAAAAAAAACAAATCAACGACAACTACAAGATTCGAACTTGTGAGGGCGAACCCAACAGATAGCAAATGTGGTAATTCAAGTCTGTCGCCTTAACCACTCGGCCAAGTTGTCATTAAAAAGCAACATGTCAAAAGCGAGACTAAGAAGGGAACACCGACTCCGGCTCCCGCGAACAACACACCTTCCACTAGGAAGGCATGCAAATGACAAGCATTGCGCCCCGCAGTGAATGTTCAGTGTGGGAGGGATGCTGGTGGTAGGAAAGGCGGGCAGTCGGACTGCGCGCTGATGCAAAACACAGCCATTGCGTGGTGTTTTGCTCCCTGCAGCCTGGTTGCAGTGAACGACTTGCGGAATTGCACTCACAAATCCAAGGACATGGCTTTCCCACGCCAGCAGCCAAACTACAAATTCACCCCATCAAACTGCCTCGCCCCTTTCCAACCACCCCAACGCCTCCTCCAGCACCCTCCCACATCTTTCCCTGTACTCCGCCGCCAGCGCCTGATTGCGATTCACAGGCACCAACTCCCCGCTCTCCCCCAACCTCCCCAGATCGTATCTCAACTTCCCGCCCAACATCCCCCTCACCGTCTCCACCAGCGCGGCGACCTCTTCCGGCTGCGCTCCGCCATACCCCATCAGCCCTGAGTCCTGACCCTCCCACTCGGCGAGCACAGCACGCTGCTCCGGCGTGGCGACCGCCGCGGTCAGGTCGTCGATCAGGGCGGGCTCAAAGTGGGTGAAGCAGGGGAGGAACGAGAGGCGGGAGTGGGGTGCCATGGCGACGCGGGCGCGGGTGGCGAGCGAGCTGGCGTGGCTGGCGGGGCGGAGGGAAATGAGAAAGTCTTTTGGTTTGTTGTCGTTGGGAGAGCCCTGCTCCTGGCGCTTGCGGACGTGGACGTAGTCGTTGTGCAGCGCCGGGGTGGGCGGGAGGAGGAAGCCGTAGGCGAGGAGAAGCTCGCTGTTGGTCTTTGTGCCGTAGTTGTTGAAGACCTGCTCGCCGGGCTGATAGGGGTCGCGGCAGACGAGGCGGCAGGCGTGCGGGGAGGTGGTGACGTCCCAGGCGTACTGGGCCGTCATGGAGTGGTTGGCGATGTCGAAGAGGGGTTGGAGGATGGAGAAGTCGTCGGCCTGGCAGCCGGGGGGAAGGAGGGGCGAGACGTGTTGTTTGGTGGCGGCGGAGAGGATGAGGGAGGGTCGGAAGCTGCGGCTGGTAAAGATGCAAAATGCCCACTTGTACAGCATCTGGGTGTAGTCCTGCCAGTCGGGGAAGTCGTCCTCCTTGAGGCAGCGGCGGGCCTGCTTGAACTCGCGCCGCACATTGTCCTGCATCTCCTCGGCGGCGACGTGGGCGTTTGTGCCCTCGAGGAACTCGATGTCGTCGTCAGGCCAGAAGGCGGGCAGGGCCCAGGCGTCCAGGTGCTCGGGCTGGGGCAGGGTGGCGATGTAGGGGGCCCAGAAGGAGTCCTTGCCTCGGAGGTACTCCTTGACGAGGAAGAAGCGGCCGATGACGTGCGGGGGGACAGTCTGCATGAAGCGGGTCGGGAATGCAGCCGAGGGCTGGCATGGTGACGGCAGCGTGATGGGCGCGTCGACGAGGGCGTTCAGGTAGGAGAGGGTTGTCGCGAGGGGGCAGGTGACTGCGGTGAAGCCGCAGTCGACGCCATGGGGGGCGTCGGGGGCGACGCGCAGGGAGAACTTTGTGGTGTCATCGCAGTAGATCTCGAGGTCGGGGTGCAGCTCGGCGCCGTGGTGCCGCGACCAGGCGAGCAGCGCCTCGAATCGGGTCTTGTCGTGCCGCTTCATGGGAGGAGATTGTCAAGGTCGAGGTCCAGATCGAGTTCCAGATTGAGGGTTGGGGTCTGGCGTCGGGGGCTGTCGGGGAGTCGGCTAGGGTTGCCACGGGAATAAGAAAAGTGTTGCCGGCGGGGAGAGAGGGCTGGATGAGTCAGCGATAGGGGTGGATTTGATGTTGATTTGATCTTGGGGCTGTGTTGGATGGAGGCGAGCTGTCGTGACAATTTTTTGTTTTATTTTTTTCCTTTTTTTGGCCACAGGATTGGCATCTTATCTTCCATGTTCAGGCGCAAAGTGAGTCTCGGCCTGAAACTGCAGGCATCACACACAAAAAAGCGGCAGCGGCAGGCGGCCTCCGTCTTGGCGACACTGGCCCGATCTTGGCTCGGCCCCACATGGCTCCGATAAGCTCCGCGCCGGCGCCACCTGGCTACCAAGCCAACGACTTTTTGCGCCAGGGCATCGGGGATGCTCGGCCAGCTTCGGGTCGCAGGGGGCCGGGATGGCCGTGACGTGACTCACTAGCGTCTCGAAGGAGCACTAGGCCGCGACGACGACTCCACCGACGACGACGACATGATTGTTCAAAAGGAGAGGGATGCCCCCGACGATGGACCACCCTCCAAACATGCATTGGCAGCACGTCATGATCAGACGAGGAGCACTCTCCATATCCCAGGCACAAGATGGCAGATCAACCCCCCCGCGCCGGGGTCACCCCATCATCATCATCTGAACTTCCCCCTCTGCCCCAACCTGAACCTCAACCCCATCTCCATCCATCAGAGGGCAGTTCATCCCATACCCAGCCCAAAATGGAAGAACCCCACGATGTCGCCACCGACGTCGCCTCCTCCTCAGATGACACTTCCTCCATCTACACCTCCTCCCACGACGGCCATGACGACGACCACCCGTCCGACTACGACGGCCACCGCCCCACCCTCCTCGACATGCGCCTCTCCCGCACCCACACTTCTGCCACCGCCCGCTCCGCCAGCACCGTCACCACCGCGGCGAGCGACATCGCCGGCGCCGGCAACCCCGCCAACTTCCTCCCCATCACAACCACTGGCTCCCTCGCGCGCCGCACCACCACCCTCCTCTCGCGCATCCGCTCCCGCCCCTACCCCGCCGCGCCCTTCACCCACCCGCTCTCGCACATCCCGACTGCCCCGTCTGTGCTCGTGGATTTTGACGGGCTGGACGACCCGTACAAGCCCATTAACTGGCCCATGAAGAAGAAGGTTGTCACCACTTTTTTGTACGGGCTGGTTACCATGACGGCGACGTGGGCGTCGTCGTGCTACGCGGCTGGGACGGCGCAGGTGGAGGAGGAGTTCGGGGTCGGCAGCCAGGTGGCGGTGCTGGGGACGTCGTTGTTTCTGGTGGGGTTTGGGATCGGGCCGTTGTTGTGGGCGCCGCTGAGCGAGGTGTATGGGAGGAGGGTGGCGGTGTTTGGGCCCATGTTTGTGGCGGCGTGTTTTAGCTTTGCCGCGGCGGTGAGCAAGGACTTTCAGTCCTTGATGGTGACGAGGTTTTGGGGGGCGTTTTTTGCCAGCGCGCCCGTCACGAACACGGGCGGCGTGCTCGGGGATCTGTTTGGGCCTGCCCAGCGGGGGATTGCAATGGCCGGGTATGCCATGGCTGTGGTGGCCGGGCCAGCGTTGGGTATGTATTTCCTGAGACGGGGAGGGAGGGCAAGAGAAAAGGGGAGGGGGAATCTTTGGCTGACCACCAGGCAGGCCCCATCGTCTCGACCGCCCTCGTCATCCAGCCCGACCTCGGCTGGCGCTGGTCCCTCTACCTCGCCGGCATCCTGCAGGCTGCCATCCTCCTGCTCGCCGTCATCTTCATCGACGAGTCCTACCCGCCCAAGCTGCTCGTCTACAAGGCCCGCCGCCTGCGCATCGAGACGGGCAACTGGGCCCTCCACGCAAAGTTCGAGGAATGGGACGTCAGCGTCGCCGAGCTCGCCCGCAAGTTCCTCCTCCGGCCCCTCCAGCTGCTCGCCACCCCGATTTGTTTCCTCGTCGCCCTCTACGCCAGCTTCTGCTACGGCATCCTCTACATGCAGCTCGGCTCCATCCCCTTCATCTTTGCTCGTACCCGCGGCTGGCCCCCGCTCGTCGCCGTTTTGCCGTTTCTCTGCATCTTCATCGGCGCCGTCCTCGGCTGCGCCGCAAATGTCTACAACCAACTGCTCTACAACAAGGCCTACCGCGCCGCCGGCAACCGCGCCGTGCCCGAGCGCCGCCTGCCCCCCATGATGGTTGGCTCTGTCCTGTTTGCGGGCGGCCAGTTCATGACGGGCTGGACTGCCGGGCCCGAGTTCCACTGGATTGTTCCGTGTATCGGCCTGGTTCTTCTCGGCACCGGCTTCTTCACCATCTTCCAGGCCGCCCTTAACTACCTGGTCGACACCTTCACCAAGTATGCCGCATCAGCAGTCGCTGCCAACACCTTTTTGAGGTCGTGCTTTGCGTGCGCCTTCCCCCTCGTCGTCGGGCCCCTGTACGGCAACCTCGGCATCGGCCCGGGCTCGTCTATCCCGGCTGGCTTTTCTGTGCTGCTGATCCCGGTGCCGTTTGTGTTCTTTGCATATGGAAGGAGGATCCGCGCTGGGTCTAAGTGGTCGAGGCCGTCCGTGTGGGAAGTTGAGAAGGAAAAGGGGAGTGTTTGAGTATTGAGTTTGGCATAGAGAGATACCCATAGAGCGTGATGAGATGTGATGAGTGGATGATATCACGAATAATTAATGCTTAATAATAATCCGAGAAAATATTTAGATGAGTTTTCTGTCTCAGGGGCTTGAAGCAGCAGCATCTGACAATGTCAACATCCCCATGATGCGCCCCATAACGCGCACCACCATGCCCCTGGATATTCGCACTCGGCCGTCTCGGCAACAAAAGAATGTTTCATCTTGCCACCCTGAACCCGGACGGGGAAGCTGGACGAAAGAAGAAGGCAGCAAACAGACCAAAGAAAAAGCGAAAAAGAAAGTCCCCTCGACCGGAATCGAGCCGGTGACCTTTCGGTATCGATAAATTCCTTTACAGCCGAACGTGATAGCCAACTACACCACAAGGGGATTTGCTTGGTTGTTGAGTTGCGGGGTCTGAAGCAGGATTTTTGAGGCCCACACCGTAAGCGAACCAACCCAGACTTACCACCCTCCCCGACACCCCCTTTCTCACCACCAACCACACCAGAGTTCAGACCTTCCTAAACAAATACATCCTCACGCCATGCTGAAAGTGCCCCCTCACACCCTCCAAACAACCTCCTTCAACCACCTCGCCATCTCATCCACATACTCGACCGTCTTCCGCTTCGCATCCTCCTCCGTCTCCTCATCCCTCCCCATCACCGCCCGGATATGCTGGTTGTCAAACCCGTGCACCACATCCGGCACAAGCAGCCACTTGACTCCCCCACTCCTCCCCTTATCCTCCCACCCAACCTCAAACCCATACCTCTCATCCCCCCTCACCAACCCCTTCCTCCCCCCCCCCCCCCCCCCCCCCCCCACCCCCCCCAACCTCCCCCTCCCGCGGCGCCCCGCTCCCAGCCAACCTCCTCGCCAACCCCCACCCCTCATGCGCCAGCATATCCAGCTCCGCCCCAACAACCCCTACAAACGGCGGCAGCCTCCCCTTGTCCGCAAAAAACGGACTCACAACCGGATCCCGCAAGTCCAACCCAACCGGCAAATAAGCCCAGTCAAACGCCTCCGCCAGCCCCGCTAGCGCGTCCGTCTCCGCCCCCCTCGGCAGTGCAAGCTGTCCCCTCCTCCACGGCCTGCGCACCGCCTTCTCCGCAGGGGGGACGCTCAAGTCCAGACAACCATACACCGACACGGCCGCGGCGGGCGCCAGCGCGTGGCCGCGCACCGTTTCCAGCTGGGCGAGTCCCAGCGCGAGGTTGCCCCCCGCCGAGAAGCCCAGGATTGCCACACGCCCTGGGGTGGTGCGGTCGATGGGCAGGGCGGGGTCGGAGAGGGATGCTAAGAGGAGGACTTCCAAGTCGTGCAGGGCGGTGGGGAAAGGGTGGGTGGGCGCTTTGGAGTAGTTGAGGGATATGACGAGGCAGGCGTGCCGGGTGGCGAAGGCGCGGTTCCACTCGTCGTCGTCGCGCTGGTGGCCGATGCAGAAGCCGCCGCCGTGGATGGTGAAGAGGGTTGGGAGGGGGTGGGAGGGGGGGTTGGAGGGGGGGAGGAAGACGCTGGGAGGGGGGTTAGTTGGTGACAGCAGAGAAAGGGGGGAGAAGGAGGGACAAACCGGATGGGCAGATTGGGTCGACAGTCGTAGGTTTTGACGAGGTCGGGCCCGCCGGCGGGGGGGTTGCGGGATTCCTGCCACTCGCGCAGCCAGTGCATGGGCGCGAGGAAGGACTTGAGGCCGTACATGGAGCCGGCGAACTTGAGTTTGGTGAGGAAGGGTGGCTGTTGGCGAAGGACGGCGTCCCGTGTGGGCTGGCCGTCCATGGCCACGCTCGCAGGCTGCTGCTGGGGGATATCGTTCGCCATCTTGACTTCTTGGTGTCGAGGAGCTTTGGTGTCGGTAATGGCGTAGTGAGTGAGAGCTCAAGCGCAGCCGTCGTCGTCACTGTCGCGCCCTTAAATACTTTTGTGCCTCGAGCCCCTGCCAAAGGCTGCGCCGTGCACTGAAACCTCGAGTCCGGGCTTGGGTTGCGATGTGGAAGCGAGGAGGTAGCGAGCCTCTTCTTCTTATCTCCACCAGAATCCGAACCGAGCAACCATGCCAGATGGAAAATCGCAACAATCCCATGCGGAAAACCGGCACCAATCCCCTCTCAAAACCAACGAATAATCCCATGCGGAATATGGAAAAACAGCCAAATCCCCATCCAAGGCCGCACCCTGCCAAATAGATAGATGGTTTGATCCAGCTCAGTTGAAACACGGCAGAAGGACGCGGCAACGACATCCTCTCTCTTTACCCGCTGCTGCCCATTTTCAGTCCTCTTCCCCTGGTTCAGGCCAATGTGACGTTCAGGCGAGCCTGCGCTCCCAACAGGCCTGATACTACCCTGGCGTTGGGGGCAATCCTGCGCAGTTGGGTCCAGATCACAACGCAGTGCCGGATCTGGCTGCGTCATGGTGTTGTTGGGTGTCTGTTGTTCGGGGTGCAAAAGCAGGGCTGGGTTTGCGAGAAAACCCCTGCTGCAGGCTCTCAGCACTGGGGGTTGACACCCCCAGGTTGCACAGGCTCCCACACCACCTGGCCGCCTCACTGACCTCAGAAGCCCGGGGAGAGGAGAAACCGCCTCATCATCAAGTCAACACAACATACAAAAACCAAGCAAACATCAATACCTAGCGTAGACTACAAGTACAGTACACCATTCCTTCCCCTACAGCTCCTTCCCAGACAAAACCCATCCATGTTCTCCCCAAACGGAGTCCCATTACATCGCTCATCCCTGCATGCCATGCACGCCATGCCACCAGGTCCCCATCCCATGCATCCTCCCCACCACATCAATACACCCACCTCCACCAGCAACACACCTGCACACGCACCACCCCAGCGGCAGAAGCAACAGGCAGCTAGCACCCGCTCTACCGCACCCCCGCGGCGCGGTGCACAATAATCTCCTCCCCGCCCTCCAGCTCATCCTCATCAGGATCCTCAATACTCGTCCTCCTCGTCGCCTCCACCGCCCGATCAATCTTCTTCCCGTCCTCACCAATGATGGAGTCAATAATCGGCTCCTCCTCCCTTGTCAGCTCCACCGGCTCCTCCGAGATCGCCCCCGCAGCCGCGGCGGCCTGGGCAGCACTCCCCGCAGCAGCACTGCCAGCACCAGCAGCGGCGGTGGATCCTTCGCCTGGCTGCGCCGGCTCGTCCTCCCTCCTCTCCCGCGAGAACGGCCACAGGCTGCTGAACGGGCTGATGCCACTCGTCTTGAGCATCGCCGACGGGTGCAGCGCCATAGGCTTGTGCAGCACGCTGTCACGCGCGGGGTCGATTCCTGAAACGCCACCCTTTCCGCCGGCGCCGACACGGTCCTCCACCTCGGGCATGGCAAAGTCCCCAAACTCCTCGTCCTCGACGTCATCGTCGTCGAGGTTAATCCGCCGCCCGCCCTCCTCGTCACTGCTATCATCATCCCGCCCGTCCCCAAACCGCTCCACCTCCACGTCCTGCGCGTCCATGTCGTCGATCGCGACTCCCCGAATCCCGCTGCGTCGCGCGCTGCGCACCACTCCGCGCCACCACGAGCCGCGGTCCCAGGACTTGTTGCTCGTCCCACGGAGGCTATCGCCGTCCACGTTCTCGACTTCGCCGTCGTCGCTGCCACTGCCAGAGTCGTCGTCGTCGTCGTCGTCGTAGTCGGCAAAGGGATTTCGCACCCGCTCGCTGGTTGACATGCTGGGAGGGCTGAATATGCCAGAGTCGGGCGCGTCGTCCGCTGTCGGAGGCGAGCTGCCCTCCTCCTCGCCGGTAGCAGCAGCCGCCGTGGCCGCCGCATTGCGCTTGTTCATGGCGAGCCGGGCGGCAAGTTGCAGCCGCGCCCGCGAGGGTGGAATGTTGAGCGGCGGCGGGGGAGGCGGAGGAGGGGGAATCGATGGCGGGTTCATGGCATTTGAGTTGGCGTTGAGGGCGTCGGTGTAGGCTCGGAACTGTACGCGGGTCGTTAGCATTGGGAAGCAAGTCAAGCAAACCAGGCAGGGAGATTGCGGCGTCCAGGAGAAGAGAGTGGTGTGGATGAGCCCGGTGAGAACGGAAGGAGTATCCGGATGGAGAGCCAGAACGCCAATGGAAGGAAGGCGGTGATATCTCCTCAACGACGGCCACAACTGCCAGCTGGGCAGCCAGTCCGAGGGCCAGAGGAAAGAAAAGACAGAAACACGATGACCACTGAAAAGACCTCGCGCGCACTGCAAGCACCAGCCAAAAGCTCGGGACTCATTGACAAGCCACGGCTACCCGCCCCTCCGTTGCCCGTATGATACCACCAAAGCCATGTTGCGTCGGCGAGTAACCGCTCAACAACCTCGACTGCGAGGCCGCAACAACCCTCGTCCTCCGCCCTCATCTGTGCTCGCCAAGCCCATTCATCAACCTCGAAAAACTGTGAAAGAAATTGGATGGGGCAGGGCCATACTCTGAGCGAGAACCTGGTCCGTTCCAGGCATCTGGAAGATCGTCGTAGTCCGGTTCGTGGATGGCCGTGTCGTCCCGAACGCCATCGCCATCAAGGATTCTTCCAGATGGCCCGTTGGCGAACCCACTCAGGCTCGCATACATATCATAATTGGGAAACCAATCGTCTCCATAAGAATCGAGACCACCAACCTCGTTGTTGACATCCTCCTCGGTATCCTGTTCCTCGTCTTCGTCTTCGTCACTAGAGCTGCCGAATCCGCTCATCAGGGTACCGGCGCTGATGGCAAAAGGGCCGATGCCGCCGCCGCCGCCGCCGCCGCTCTCCGCAACATCGGAGCCGCCGTTCAGACCAGCCTCGGCGAGAACGCTCGACGCTCCCCCACCAATGCCGATCGAGTTGAGTCCGGAGAAGCTGCCGCCCATGAGGTTTTGGTTGTTAGCCCGGCTCAAGGCCACCTCGGGGCGGACCCCGCCGAGAATGGCGTTATCCCTCTCGCGCGTCTCCGCCAGGGCGCCCTCAACGTAGTTCACCCAGTCCTGCGCCATCACCTTCTCCAGGACAAACTCGCTGAGAAGCTCGGGGGGGTGGCGTTCGGTGAACTTGACCACCTCCTCGGCGATCAGGGTCAGGTGGCCCATGTACCCCATCCGGGTCTTGTTCTCGGCCTGGGACTTTTCGCTAGCAAGCTGGCCGTTGATGATCTGGTTGGTGACGTCGGCGGCCTCGAAGAGGCTGATGGCGAGCGTCGGGTTGAAGCCCCTGTCCATCGGGCCGTTGAAGACCTGCTGGACGATGTCGTACACCACGTTGTGAAGAAAGTTATTCCACGGGTATCCGAAGAAGAAGCTGAGGATCGTGGGCACGACACCATGCTCGACAAACTGCATCTTCAGGTAGTCGCCCACAACGGGCTTGGGCTGGGGCTGACCATCGGCTGCAGGTGTTGGTGCCTCGGTCATGACGACAGAAACGTCTCGAGCGTCCTGGCCGGGCACTGCGACTGGGGTCTCGGACCGTTGCTCAAGCAATGATGCATCGCCCGAGATGTCGGTCATGACGGTGTCTCCGGTCTCGTGGGGAGCCTGCGGGGCATCGGCTTGGTCGGAATCTGCCGGCAGCTGCTGGGTTGCCAGTGGCGCCGGCTCCGCCGAGAATAAGGGCGCGGGGGTATCCTCTGGGTGAGGAGACAATTCTTCCTGAGGGGTCTGCTTGGTCTCGACGACATCTGTTGAGATTTCGGGTTTGGGGTTCTCGGCCTCTGAGGCTTCCACAGCCTTGGCAGGGGCGTTTGCCTCGTCCTTGACTTCGGGCTGAGCTTGCTTCGGCTGACCTTCCAAGGTCGTGTTGCTCTGGGCAGACTCTGTGGTGGTTGCCTCCTTTGGGGTATTGAGACTGGCCGCCTGTGTGTTGTTCTTTGTGGGCGAGAGCGGGGCAACCACCAGGTCAACGTCCTCGAACGGTGGGTACTGCTCCAAGGTGGAAGTCGGCAGAGGCGAGGTGAGAGGCTCATCGACAAAGTCGTCGTCATCCTTGTCCAGAAGGGAGGACGAGGGTGGGTGCGTGGGCGCATCGGGAAGCTCCAGAACCCCATGAGAGCCCTCCTCTTCGGCCGCATGCGAGACCTCCTCAAATCCATCGTCCTCGGCAGAGACATTCATGACCTCGAGCTTCCGGCCCGGCGCACTAACAGTCAACTCTGGGGCCTGCATAAGGACATCTTCGGTTGGCGAAGGCAAACCGCCGCTGGCGGGCTGCAGCCGGCCCTCGACCCGAAGGAGCTGCCTTTGTGAATCGCGGGCGGCAATCAGCTCTTCGGCGCCATTCTCATTGAGCAGCATCATGTTGCTACAGTGCAGCAGCTCTGCCATGAGCTCGCAGGTCTTGAACCGGTCAAAGCCCAGGGGCTCAATGCGGTCGCCAAAGGTGGAGGAAAGGCGCTGCTGTTGGGCCGGTGCATTCAAGATCAAGCTCATGAAATCTGGAACATGCTGGGCAAAGAGGCGGAGCAGGGTACCGAGGTAGATAGGGTCTCGGCTTGATGGGGCGGCGTTTATGTCAACACCTTCCGGATCGTAGTCTGAGTTGTTCTTCCGGATGACCTCAATCACGATGCCGACGCCGCAGGTCAGGGGGTTCCCGCCGCCGAGCATGTACTTGATGAGCTGCTCGACGCAGGGCTTTGAGACGAGCTGGCGAGTGAGCTCGTTGGGGCCAATGCAGGTCTGCTCATTTTGCGACGCGTTTGCCGAAACGGTGATGATGGCTTTGATGAAATCGGCAGCCGATGTCTGGGTGGCCCAGCTGTGCTCGGGGCCGAGGAAGGACATGAGAGTCGGCATGACGTCCTGCGTGTAGAGCCACTGCGCAGGAGTGGTCGTTAGTTTGGGGGTGCAGCCAACAGTGCGGGGTTGCTGCGTGTACATACCTCGACAATGCCCTGTCCGCTCTCTGTGCGCTCCAAGCTGATGATCTTGAGCAAGAGGTCCATGATCATGGGGCAATCAACGTGTCGCAGAATGTCGGAAATCGCGCCATCCATGGACTTGAGTAGCGCCAGCATTTCGTCCGTCTTCTTGTCGAACAGGGCCTCGTTGACCTTGGTGAAGTAGCTTGCCTGGAGGGGGTCGAGCGGGGTTTCGCGCTTGAGGAACTGCCAGAAGTCGAGGAGGAGGGGCTTGCTCTCCATGAGGGCGTCGTACATGGACCAAGTGTCGGAGGACAAGACCTCGGCCGAGACGAAAGCATATCGGTTGCGCTTCTTTTCGTTGTCCTCATGGCTGGCGCCAGCAGCCCTCGAGAAGGTCTGGTTCCCGTCCTCGTCTTCGTCGTCCTCCTCATCGTCGCCGCGGTCGTCGGCGGGGCCGCTGGCGACGGGCTCGAGCTTGGGGGCGACCACATATTTGAGCAGTCGCTCGAGGACCAGGGTGTCTCGCAGGTATTCGATGAGTCTCGCGTTGTGCTGCTTCAGCTCCTGCACCAGGTCGCTCTCGTCTAGGAGCTCCTCGAGCGCGAAGCTCTCCCGCTCGAGGATCCTGTCGATGGCCGAGACATTGGCGTAGCCGCCAAAGCGCCAAAACATGATGGGCGACGGCCGATGGGGGCTATGTGACAGCGCCGGTGGGGGGGCGCTGGCAGGAGGCCGAGATCTCGGGGCTTCGACGTTGCTCGCGTGTCCGCACTTGGCGCATACGTCGGCGGAGAAGTGGTGGGAGGAGGGGTTGGTTGGCTGGTCGTGGCGCGCGCGGGGTTTCGCGAGGAAAGTCGAGCGCGGGAAGGAAAGAGAGGGGGTGGTCGGCAGCGAGGGAGTTGACTGTGTCTAGTCCGGTCGGGCGCTGGTGAAAATGCTGGAATTGGGTCCGCAGCAGCGGACGGGTATCTCAATGTCTAACTAAGGTATCTGAGAGAGAGGTAGCGGGGCCGAAGCGGTTAGCTTGGGGGGGTTTGGCGGGGAGGCCCTTTGCTAGGCCAAAATGCCAAAGTGGGGGTGGGAGCAGCAACCAGCACAGGGCTCAGGCGCAGGCGGGCACGCTGGCCCATGTGAAGGCGCACGCGAGGGCAGCAAGGCCAGATGGGTCGCGAGGGGACGAGAGTTGGCAGGCCTCGGGTCTCGCGACGAGTCTGGGTCAAACGCGGGGGAGGGGGAGGGGGAGGGGGAAGAGAGACGGGAGACGGGGCCAGGAGAAGGGGGTAGCGAGAGGCAGCGAGGGGAGGGGATGACGGTTGAACTCCGTCGATCAGGAAAAGGACAAAAACATACAACAGAAGCCCTTCTTCCCCGGGGGCAAATGCCAACAATGCTACAATTACAACGCGGCCGGGCGGGAGGCTCCGAGTGGGAAAAACAAAAAGGGAAAAAAGTCGTCGTCTATCGTCGCTGGCCAGAACCACGGCCTCAGTCCAGGTGAGGGCGCGCGGGGTCGGATGGTGTCGAAATCGGGGGGTTGCGAGGCGAAGAAATGAGGTTCAGTTGCTGGCAGCTGGATCCGACGCTTCTCCCTCTGTGGCGGCCTTCCCAGGCTGCCTTGCCCTAGGCCCGATCTCTGGGCTCTGTCTGGGCTTTGCTCGCTGGGTCCCTGCCTGGAGGAACTGGGCCAGGGCAAAAGGATCCACCGTGCGGGCTGTATCCGGCTCGTGATTGGGCCTTTGGGTGTCTCGACGCTTGGGCCAAGCTCAGGCTGGGCGCAGACGACAGGCTAGTTATTCGGTCTCCAATTTTGGTCTGCTGCTTCTTCTGTCTGCAGTGCAGCGTCTGCAGCCGCCCCCAGATTTACCCTGCCCTGCCCTGGTTGGCCTCGAGTTGGGCTGCAACGACTTTCCCGTCTGTCAACGAGCCAGGGCTTCTGCTGCCCAAATGGGACCATGGGAAATTGCTCAAGGCACGGCTATCAGCTGAATCACGGTCGCACAGCTCGCCCCGCTGCGACAACCTGCGAAGAAGCGACCGAGGGTTTGATGGTTGGTTCTCGATAAACCCGGGATGGAGACAGAACAGCGACCGAACTCCCTGCCCTCATCCGCAATCGCCAGCAAAACCCGGCACGGAGAAGTTCGATGGGTAAAGTTCCTGGTCGCCCCAGGATGGCTGATCGCGACCCCGAGATGATCCGCGCCACGTTTTTATCCTGGTCGGGCACGTGTGTGCCACGACGGGCCAAAAGTCGCAGCGGGGGCAACTGCGCTGCCACGGGGCGTCGTTGGCGCAGTCCAAGCACCAACACAACTGTCGCACCAACCAGCTCAGCTGTGCTGTTACATCCAATGGCTTGCTGATTCATTCGAATGGAAATCTGATTCCTCAGTGTCAGAAGAAGGCGTCACTCACCCTCCAACAGCATGACAAGGCCCATTCCGCATGAGCATTGGCAACCAACATCGTAACCCTCCAGCTGCCACCCAAGAAGAGCATTCCAGCTTGGGCTGGTGATACGACCGTCAGGACACGTCACGACCAGGACCATGAGTTGCGGCTGAAAAACTAACAGGTAGCAGTCTCCAAGGTCTAATTCATTCGTACTGAATGTCAACACAGATCGAGTCGCCCTCCGCCAAGGACACATCCTCCCCGCGTAACCGTGGCGGGCTCACCCACTCAGACAGTCCCGACAAGTCGTTGCCGTTGTACGCCCTAACCGCATACTCCCACTCCCACACCGTCGGCTCCCTGGTGAAGACAACCCTGATAATCCTCCCGCCAGCGGGCCCGCCATCAACAAGCACAGGCTTCACCTTCGGTCCCAGCCTCGGCGTACCACGCACACCTAACCGGCGACAAACATCCTCGGCCAGCACGACCCAGATATCATACCCCGCGCCGCCCACCACCTCAGGCCAGCTGAGCTCGACCGTCCGCGAGTCGAGCGCCCGCGCCCGCACAGAGGTTGGCGTCCGGGGCCGCCCCATCCCGACCATCACCGCGCGAGCCGCGGCCGGGACCCCGCCGCCCGCGGTCGTCCACGTCTCCATCGTGATGTAGTGGCGATGGCCCGGTATCAGCCCTGTGATCTCGGCCCGCGTGCCCCGCGCGCCCACCAGGCAGGGGTACGCCCCTGCCTGGTCGCCGTCAAAGTAGACGATGCCGTACCTGTCAATCTCGCCCTCGAACGGCGGCGGCGGTGGGTCCCAGGCGATGCTGAACCCGTCTGCGGTGGCGTGCGTCTCGATATTCACCGGCGGCCCCGCCGTCGCCGGGTCCGCCGCCGCCGACGCCACCCGCGTCCACGGCGACTTGAGGAAATCCCCCCCGCTGCAGCGCACGCGGCACTCCACCACCTGCCCCCGGCGCAGCCGCTGCCAGTCGTGCCGGTTGCTGCCCGCGTGGCTGCGCGACCAGCCGTAGTCGCCGACGAAACGGTGCTGGAGGTCATAGCCGTACGCGCCGTAGACGGCGTCCCAGGTCGCGACGATACCGGCCGCCGTGGGGACGACGCGGAAGTTGCGCGGCGTCGGGAGCGGTCGGGCGGGGATGTGCTTTGGGACAGTGAGGGCGGTCCGCCCGAGGGAGAAGGAAGAGACGAGTGTTTCTGAGAAGGCCTTTGCGAGTTGGTATTCGCCCAGGGCGTTGGGGTGTAGGCCGTCGTACGCGGCGTCCGAGTTGGAGCCGCCGCCTGGGAGGGAGTTGGATGTCACGTTGTCACTGTTGGGGGGCACCGCCAGACTTACACGAGTAGTTCTCACAAAACCGCACCAGTGCGATGGGCGACGCGGCCGTGCTCCAGTACGGGATGCACCGTTCAAGCATGTTGTTGTAGAGCGCCGTGCTCTTGGGCAGGTCCTCGCGCCCATCCAGATCCGTCCTTTGCGGAATGTTGGCGATGGCCAGCTTGACATCCGGCTTGGCGGACCGCATCTGGTCGACCAGCGTCCTCATGCTCCCCAGCACCTCGATCGCGCCGCACCGGCGCCAGCCGAGGTCGTTGAACCCCAGCTCGACGAGACACAAGTCCGGCTGGTACGTGGCGACCTGCTCCGCAACAAGGTCCTTGGCCTCGTTCGCCTGGCGGCCGTTGGCGGCGAAGTGGGCGCAGTTGGCGAGGAAGCCGCCCGCCACACCCGCCGCATAGCCGCCGTCGGTGCGAAGGCGCGGAGGCGGGTCTGGGGGGTCGTCGACGAGCCGTGGCGGGCGTGGCGGACGTGGCCGCTCCGGCGAGACGGTCCCTGTGTATGGCCCCACAAAGCGGATGGGGATGCGCTGCTCCTCGAACCACTGCCAGATGCGGTAGCGCCAGGTCCAGTCGCCCTCAAGGCCGTGCGAGATGGAGTCGCCGACGACCATCACCTTGAGCGCGTCGTGGTCGTCATCCATTGTGTCGTGGCTGTCTGGCTCTGTCTTGGATGTCCTGGATGTCCTGGTGGAGGTGTGTGTCTATTTCTAGCAGAGGTTGAGACGGAAGCGGCGGGGTGTCATTGTTCGCATCCCCGATACCCGAGACCGAGCGGTTGCTGACTGACCTGCGAGATCGACGCACCGTTGCTCCAGACCCAGGCCAAACGCGGGGTTAGGGTTGAGCTGAAGAGTCGACCGTTGGTCGTCTCGGTACCTGGTCTTCCCCCCCTGAGAACACCCTGGCCACCCTTGACCGCATTGCCCCGGGGCGTGGCCTTCGAGCTGCAGGTCCGCCATTTCTCATTTCCCGGGGTTGCTGCCAAGTGCCCAAGCGCCAGGCTGAGAGGGTTGCCGCCAGGTGCCCATTGGACAGCTCCAAGCGAAGGAAAAGGCCAACCCCTGGATTGGACCCTGGATGACAGCGCATGCCACCGCCCTCCGCGCCGTCTGCACCGCTCAGGGACCGCACAGATGACCAGAACGGGCTGTCACAAGGTGGTATTCCGGGATCAGACCAGGCGCTGGTCTGCCTGTTTGGTCCCCTGGAGATGTGGTGGCGGTCCAGATCCTGCCTGGGGGAGACGGACCAAAGACTACAAGACGGGCCTTGGCCCGCCTCCTCACGATCTCACCCTCCTCCCTTCTCACCACGCTGACACACCAGTCCTCACTCACTCACGTCTTTCCAGACACAGTCGCTCTTTGCAGCCAGTCCTTCGGGCACCTTACATTCTTTACAGAAAACCCCACACACTCTTTATAACCAAAATGCACGCCTCCATCCTCCTCGGGCTCCTGCCCGCCCTGGCGCTGGCCTCGCCCGCCTTCCCCATCCGCCGCGCCGACGAGCTGGACGCGGTGGCCTGCTCCGAGATCGACGGCAAGAAGGCCTGCGGCGTCTACTGCATCGACCTCAGCTCGACGTGCTGCCCCGACGGCTCAGGCGGCTGCCCCGCTAACACGTACTGCGCCCTCGGCGCCAACCAGGAGTATGGCTGCTGCGACGAGGGCGAGGTCTGCGGCGGCAACGGCGGCGTCACGATTGGCACCATCGAGATCACCTCCACCATCGACATCACCTCGACGCAGGAGGCCACCCTGACCTTCATCTCGGAGACCACCTCCACCTCCGCCGACGTGCCCTCGGCCACCGACACCTCGGCCTCCGAGGAGCCCACCGCCACGGTGAGCGCCTCCTCCGAGGAGCCCACGGCCGTCGAGGGCCCCGCCACCTCTGCCACCTCCGCCACCGCCTACACCACCTCCACCATCTACACCACCACCATCCACACCATCACCTCCTGCCCCGCGACCCACCCCTGCACGGCCGGCGCCTCCACGCCCGTCATCCTCGTCACCGAGACCATCGCCGTCTCCACCACCATCTGCCCCGTCGTCGAGTCCCCGCCCCTCCCGACCCCCACCGGCGTGGCGACCACCACCGCCTCCCCCATCCCCAAGCCCTCCGTCATCTGCCCCGGCCAGGGCAAGAACTGCTTCTCGGCCAGCTCGGCCGTTGCCGTCCCCACCAAGTCGGCGTCCGGCACTGGCGCCTACCATGTCCCCATCCCGAGCGGCAAGCCGGTGACGGCTGGCGCTGGCAAGCTTAGCTTCGGGCTTGCGGCGGTGGTTGCTGCTTTCGCTGCCCTGCTTTAAGCAGGCTGCTTCGGCTCGGATGTAGTAGAGATGTGGAGAGAGATGGATGCAGAAAAAGCGGTGGTGTTTGGATTTGTTTGTCGTTGGTGTTTCAGTTCGGGCGAGCGTAGTGGGTTAGTAATGGTAATGATTTGTCGATCAGCTTGTTTAAGAAGGGGGCGAGGTGTGATGTGCGTGTGTGGTTGGAGGGTGAATATGCTTCTCTTTTGCTTGAGGTGTGGTATGTGACTGGAGGGTGAATGCTTCTTTTCTGCCTGATGTTGAATTGTGACTCGCTGTCCTGGCTTCAGTTGTTGGCTCTGTCTCTGGGAACCACGATATGACATGGGTTAGGGACTTGGTTTGGTCAGGACTCAACGAGAGGTTTAGGGTTTCCTATCCCGCCGAGCCACATCCTGCATTCATTATTTTTAGTGGCAGAACTAACAGTTGCGGGTGGACTTCCACTCAGCTCATGGGTAAGCGAGATTGGATGTGATCGGGTCGCGCTGTCATGTTTCCGAGTCACTCGAACCGATGCTCCCGCCTGGGCCGCTGGGGTCGCCTTCCGAGTCCCAATCGACGTCCTCGCCTGGACCGACGGGTCGCTTGACACGTTCCCAGTCACAGCCGAGTTCTGCCCAGACTTGTCATGCAGCATGGTATTCCTCACCCCCAGAAAGCCCAACCGTGGCCCTAACGGCTATGTACTCCTCCACCAGTCCCCTCTATCAGATATCCGTCCTCCCCTCAAGTCATGTTCGTCCCCACTAATACAATCCACCGCAGCAAGAAACGTCCCCCCCGTCACCCCAAAAGCCCAAAAGTAGCGCATCCGTCTAGTTATGCCCCATTACATGCAAGCAGCACCGTCGATGCCAATCACCTTGCCGTTGATCCACTCGCCGTCCTGCGAGGCCAGGAAGCAGACCACGCGGGCAATGTCGATGGGCAGGCCGACGCGGTGCAGCGGCGACCAGCCGGCGGCGTACTAGAAAAGTGTCAGTAAGACTGGTCCGGACTCCGGTCGGCAGCTGAGAGACGTACCTCATCGACACCCTCATTGTCGAGCTTCTCGCCGTTGGGGATGTACTCGCGGCACACAGCATGGTACATGTCGGTCTTGATGCCGCCGGGGGCAACGGCGTTCACCGTGATCTTCTTGTCGCCAAAGTCTAGAACCGTCGTCAGTCTCAGATTGCATCCCACCCGAAGTTTCAAGGCAAACCCACCAATAGCCATGCAGCGGACAAACGTCTCGATGGCGCCCTTGCTGGCCGAGTACACCGTGTGCTTGGGCACCGCCTTGGCCTGGCCCGTGATGGAGCCCATCAGGATCAAGCGGCCGCCCACCTCGAGGTGCTTGTACGCCTCGCGGGCGACAAAGAACTGGCCGCGCGTGTTGACGTTGAAGACGCGGTCAAACTCCTCCGGGGTGACGTCCTTGATGTGGCCAAACGACACGATGCCGGAGTTGGAGCACACAATGTGCAGCTTGCCGAAGCGCTTGCGGGCCTCCTCAAACAGGCGCACAATCTCGTCCACGTTGGAGACATTGGCCTTGATGGCGGCCGCGTCCGAGCCGTTCTTCTTGATCTGGTTGACCACCTCCTGGGCGGCCGAGTCGCTGTTGGCGTAGTTGACGATCACCTTGGCACCGCGGCGTCCGAGCTCGAGGGCCATCTCGCGGCCAATGCCACGGCCTGTGTGTCCCCGAGGGGGGTGTGGTCAGCCATCATGGACGGACGAATCCCGATACTGCAGGGCGCGAGGATGGGCCTGGCAGGAAGCCCGTCTTTGGTGCAACTTGTAGGGTGTGCAAGCTGAGGACGAGCTGAAAAGCCCAGTCACCCGCAGGCATGAACATGCAACAGCCACCGAATGTCGGCATGCCCAATGGCATGGAGAGGGATAATCATGGAACGGACGTGGGTGGTGGCGGTGGGGGTGCCGTCGGACCTGAGTTGGGGTAAAACTGCCGACCCGTCCGGCTGGCGAGCCACTCGCCCACTCAAGCCACCATCATGCCGGAATGCATGCATGCATGCACTCAGACAGCCCCTGAGGCCCGAACCGGGATGGATTGAGAGGAGAGATGGAGAAAGCAGTGCACGTACCGGCACCCGTCACAAGCGCAACCTTGCCCTCGAGCGACGCCGACGCCAGCCCGAGGGGACCCGGGATCTGGTCATACTTGCTCGTGCCGCTGGGGATCGACGTGACGCCAGGCATCGTGGTGGTTGGGATGGTGCTGATCGAGATGGTGGGCGGTGCTGTGGTGGTGGTTGGCTTCGAGAACGTGGTCGCCGACGACGCGGGCGACTGGCTGTTGGAGGACGAGGTGTGGTTGTGCTGTTGGTGCTTGGTCTCGTTTGTTGTCTCTGGGGCGGAGCGGGTTGGGATGAAGTGAGACACGAGGCGGCGGAAGATGTCGGCAAGTCTCATTCGGAGAGTTCTTTTCACGGTGCTGCAGAAGAAAAGAGGGTGCTTTTAAGCAGGTCGTTGGCGTCGGGGGAATGGCTGCAACCACGGCGCCTGCCTCGTATTATATACCGGGCATGGCAGCGACGGACTTGACCATGGCCATCTCCAAGTCCAGCTCCATGGCCGTCCATGCGCGCTGGCCCTGTCGTGCGGGCAATTCCGGCCGTCGGACGACGTTGGAGGAAGGCCGGACTGGGCGTTACGGACATAGATGGAGGAGAGCATGGACGGGGGAGGGGAAAGGGGGAAGTTGGGGGTGGATGGGGGCCACGGAGTCGCTGGCGAAAACTCAGGCTGCTCGCCGCGTGGTGGAGGAATTAATGCGGAAAATGGAAGGCGGAAAGTGCACAACGTCCGGCGACTATTGCCTGAAAAGTCCTTGCCTGCAGTTTTCCCGCGCGTGCACAGCATTGGACGGCTTCGTGCATCGCAGGTTCTGTTGACTTGGGGGAGGGAAGCGGGAAGTCCAGAGGTGGCCGAGTCTGCTCCTGCAGGTCGTCGGCGGTCGTCACGTCGTTCCCCAGAGCCTCCACGACGCCCAATGTTCCAGATCCCGTTCCTTGGGGCCGCTACTTCTTCTTGTCCAGGAATCTGAGGGCATCTCGGGCATTCGCTGCCAGTCTTGTTTCGATTGTCTGTCTGTCTGGTGCCTCTGGTCCAGATTCGGCACCTGCTGTTGCCAGAACGCCACGCTAGGGCTGGGTCTTGCCTCGCACACGCCCACACGCAGCCAGCCGAAGTCCGGTCCGCGACTGCCTGCCCCCATCTCTCGTCTCTCAACCCATGAGCATGAAAGCGAAAAAAAACTTCTTTCCTCCCAAGTCTCACTCAGAGCTCAGACTCCAGTTCTCGTCGAGTCCCCCGCCCAGCCCAGTCCAGTTCAGTGCACCCACCCCTCGGCTCGCCCCTTTTCAGCACCCTTTGTCGCCATGCGCCAACCGTCCAAGCCAAGGGGCTTCATACCCGATGCGGTATTGTTCCGTCCTGATTCAGGGTATGCGTGACCCGCCAGGATCAGTACTGCCGATAATTTTGCTGTCCGAGTCGCACACGCCTCTTATATCCAGTCTCCTCGCGCCCATCCCGCGCCTCCTCGATCAAGCCCTCGGCCATCTCGAGGCCTGCCGGCCCCGAGGACTGCGCCATGCATGTCTGCTCACTCTGCTCCAAGCCTCAAGGCCGCTCTAATGCGGCCAATCACGCCCAGTTCCGAACGCTTGCCGCTCTGATCATGGACTCCAAGGCCGACGCCGCTAGGTTGTCTCGGGGGTGCGATATCGGTTAGTCTTGATAGCCGCGGCCAGACCATCTTCGCCTCCACACTGACAGCTTGTTTCGCAGTAAGACATTGGCAGACTCAGAGCAGTAGGTAGCCAATCGGCCGAGCACTGTGTTGGCTGCCGGCAATATACCCGAACGAACCACCCCGCACGACAGCCGCCGACCAACGGACCAACAAATCAATATCCGTATCTCGATCAATATCGGCAGCAGCGGGAGGTTGCAGTGCCAGCGTGCCGGGTCAGCCCTGTTTCCACGCACCTCCCACCTTGGTGTGCGGCCCGCCACCAATCGTGTGCTGCTGCCGGTTGCTGCACGGAGCGAACGAGCCCTGGCGTTGGATACCAGACCTCCGCCTTCACCCAAGCATTGCTGCGCAGCCATGCCGCCGACCCGGGTACCTGGTACCGCTGCCTTGCCCAGCAAGGTCTTCGAGGTCTTTGGCATGCAACCCCGAGGACCCGAAACATTTTGCTCCCATCAGCGAATCATACACTTCCCAGGTTGTCAATGCCGGGTGTGTATCGGTTTGATACTGGTGTGTTCGGGGCCGCAATGCCGGCATCGGGAGCCAGGCCGTCAGGTGATTCTTGCGGTTCCGTGAGGCTTCCATACATTGTGCCGCTCCGCCCGTGTTATGGACTTGGTTACGGGCAACTCGTGGCGGCAAGCTGTTTGCTGCCCTCGCCGGTGTGGGAGGGCGTCCGGTCCGGGCTTGTGAGCTCCGGCTCCGCCTCTCCCCCTGAGCCGGACTTCCGGCCCACCATGTCTCTTCACCTTCAGCGAGCACCGCGACGGTGAATCCAGGAGGTGCCGTGCAAGATGTGTAATGATTATCAAGGTTTACTCATCCATCAAACCTTGACTCGTTTTACTGAGGCACAACGCCAAACTTGAGCTCTGTGGATGGTGTCTCTGCTGTCAACGAATCGCAAGGCCATCTGTTGCATGCACTTGAACCATCGAAGGTGGTTGTTGGCCTACAAAGCTGGGCAGAAAATCGAAAACAGGTTACTGTGGGTGTTCTGGCCCGCCTCCATCTCGAATCACATCACCGCCTGGTTGGGTGGTGTTTCACTTGGTAAGGTTGTCTTCCAAGGCCCGAACACCCGCCAATAGAGCGCCGATGAGGGATTTGGCTGTCTCAGACGACATGGGACGGGGAAGAACTCGGAAGGGCCGGAAGCGCGGATGCAACGCTGAAAAGGGAAGTCTGTTGTTTTCTCGTGCGTCTCGCTACCAGCTCGCGAGGTCCGAGGCCGGGACCAACCGCAGGAACACCTGCAGTTGGTTGCATGCACGCCAGGAGCGCCACAGAAAAAAAAAAGGGGGAGCATGTGGTGATAAGACGCGGCGAAGGCTCGGTCTGCCTTGAATTTTTTTTTTTTTTTTTTACGGGGCACACTCTCTTCTTCACACGAACTGCCAGGCATTGAAACGACAGACAGACAAACGGACAAACACAATGGGCAGCACCATCAAGAACGGCACCCACAGGGCCACCACAGCAACGCCGCACTCCTCGGCGGCTTACCACGAATGGGCCGCCCTGCAGGCCCGGCTCCACGGGTCCAGCGCCGACGTATGCGTCAACGGCCGCGATCTGACCATCGCTGACGTCGTGGCAGTCTCACTGTGAGTTGGATCTCGTCCCACAAACAAGACAAGCGAGCGCCGCTAACCTCGTCGCAGCCACAAGGCCGCCGCAAGCCTTACAGACAACGCCAAGGACCTTCAGCCCATCCACGACAGCGTGACCTTGCTGGAGCGGGAGCTCGCCGCCGGTGCCATCATCTATGGCGTCAACACGGGCTTTGGTGGCAGCGCCGACACCCGGACGCGCGACTTTGAGCTCCTGCAGAGCGCCGCCATCCAGCACCTGAACTCGGGCATCCTGCTCGACGCCGACAAGGCGGACCCCGGGTCCAGCCACGACCGCGACACGGGCCTGCTCCGCAGCCACGCGCTGCCCACCCCAATCGTCCGCGCCGCCATGCTGATCCGCTGCAACTCGCTGATGCGCGGCCACTCGGGCGTGCGCGTCAGCGTCATCGAGTCCGTCATGAAGCTGCTGGCCCTCGACATGACCCCCGTCGTGCCGCTACGGGGCAGCATTTCCGCGTCGGGCGACTTGTCCACTCTGTCCTTCATTGCCGGCGCCGTTGAGGGCAACCCGGACATCTTTGTCAAGGTGTGCGGCGAGGACGGCAGGACCAAGGTCCGCCCGTCGAACGAGGTGCTCAAGACGGCCGGGATCGAACCGGTACGCCTCCAAGCCAAGGAAGGCCTCGGCATCACCAACGGCACCGCGCCCAGCTGCGCCGCCGCCTGCATCGCCATCAACCAGGCCAACCAGCTTGCCCTCCTCACCCAGGTCATCACGGCCATGTCCACCGAAGCCCTCAACGGCACGGCCAACAACTACCACCCCTTCATCTCCTCAGTCCGCTCCCACCCCGGCCAGACCGAAGCGGCCGCCAACATCCTCACCTTCCTCTCCGGCTCGCAGCTCTGCCCTGCCACCTCGTCCCCGCACGCCGTCGGCCTCGCCCAGGACCGCTACCCGCTGCGCACCTCCCCGCAGTGGATCGGCCCCCAGCTCGAAGACCTCGCCCTCGCCACCCGCCAGGTCACCGCCGAGCTCAACACCACCACCGACAACCCGCTGATCGAGCTCCTGCCGGGCGCCGACGGAACCACCCCGGACGGCGTCCGCATCCACCACGGCGGCAACTTCCAAGCCATGGCGCTCACCTCGGCCATGGAAAAAACCCTTTTGGCCCTCCAAAACCTCGGCCGGCTCGTCTTCACCCAGTCCGCCGAGATCATCAACAACGCGACCAACAAGGGCCTGCCGCCCAATTTGTCCTTTGACGACCCCTCGCGCAGCTTCACCTGCAAAGGCTTCGACGTCAACATGGCCGCGTACGCCGCCGAGCTGGGATACCTGGCCAAGCCGCTGTCGTCGCACGTGCAGGTCGCCGAGATGGCGAACCAGAGCGTGAATTCCATGGCGCTTGTCGCGGCGAGGTACGCGGTGGAGGCGGGAGAGGTGCTGGGGCTGATGTGTGGCGTCGCGCTGTATGTGGTGTGTCAGGCGCTGGATTTGAGGTGTTTGAGGCGGTTGTTTGGGGGGAGGGTGCCGGGGGTGGTGAGGGGCGTGCTGGAGGGGTGTTTTGGGGCGGTGGAGGACCAGTGGGCGGAGAGGGTGAGTGAGGCGGTGCTGGGCAGGTGGGATGTGCTGGCGCATATGGATTTGGAGGAGAGGGCGAGGACGGCGGTGGGTGAGGCGCTCGGGGCGGTGGTGGAGGGCGCTGGGGAGGGGGTCGGGTTGGGGAAGGTGAGGGAGTATCAGGGGAAGATGGCGGAGGCGTTGGTGGAGTGTTTTGGGGGGTTGAGGGAGGAGTTTGCGGTGAAGCAGACCACGCGGGAGTATCTCAGCCCGGCGTCGAGGGTGGTGTATGATTTTGTGAGGACGGAGTTGAATGTCCCGCTGAACAGGGGGGTGGAGGACCACCCGCCGCTGCTGTTGCGGCGGAAGGAGGAGCTGGCCAAGCATGGAGCGGCGAATGGATGCAATAGGAATGCGAATGGGAGTGGCGTGGGAGGGAAGGGTGCGGTGGCGTATGCCCAGGCCGAGGAGGACCTTGCGGTACGGGGCCGGACGTTGGGGAGCATGGCTGGGAGGATATATGAGGCGGTGCGCCGCGGGGAGCTGCATGATCGGATTATGAAGTTTGGGGGGGAGAATGGGATGTGGGTGGAGTGATGGCGATAAGGGGTGGGGGGTCGATTCTGGGCGATGCTTTTGATCAGGTTTCGGTGTCGCGATGATATTATGATTCGCAACTCTTGATTTTTTAACAGATGATGAAGACTATTCTTGATCATTACATAGGTTAACTAACTAGAATATAAATTATAAAGATTGTATGCCCTCATAAAAAGGAGGTTTGACAAGGGGATCCTCCAGTCCATGGCCCGAGTGTCGTTTAGCGGGCAGGAAAAGGGGGCATGTCCTGTTAAGGGGCGACAAGTCCGTGGGGGTTGGCAAACTCGACTATTGGCCCTCTGCAGCATGAATTTATTCTTGTATTGATAGCAATATTCAAAAATTGGGTATTTTAACGAAATAACTGCTCCTTTTCCCCTGCTCGTATCACCCTCTGAATCCAACCCTGAGACAGGCCCCCTCAACCTCCCCCCTTCATCTATGCGGCCACGGCCTCCTCTCCTCCACGGCCGAGAAGGCCGTCCTCGGCGTCAAGCCCGACGACCCGACGCACGTCTCCCCGTCCAAATCTCTCGGGGTATCCTGCGACGGCACGGTCAGACGGAGGCGGTCCTGTTCCCGCTCTCCCACAGCGGCGTCCTTGGAACCAGTTTCTTTGCCATCCTGCATGTTCGTGACCGGCTTTGGCGCGTACTCGTACTCCTTGCCTGTGATTTCGGCAACAGAAGCCTGCGGGATCATGCTGGCGAGCAGCCACAGGAACTCGGCCCCGACGTTCCTGAGCCAGAGGAGGAACAGCCAGGCGCTGGGGATGGGCCGGGCGGGCTTCCGGAGAGGAACGATTCTTTCCGTTGGGGCCTTTGGTTCCGTGCTCTCGGGAGGCTCCGTCTGGTGCTGACCGGTTTGGCTCGTCTGGGCGGACTCTGGGATTTGGATCGTGATGGAAGAGCTCATCGATGCCGGGGCGTCTTGGCTGGGGTCCTGTTCCACTGGCCTGGTGACAGCCGGGGGTGAAGGACGGGGTGGGGCCGGTGGCAGCTGCAAGGGCGCGGGGGCGGCTGCGAGGCTCATCTGGTCTAGAGTGGGCTGCGCCGGGTGGATAAGGGCCTGCTCCGTCTGCAGCGGCCGCCATTCGATGGCTGCTGGGGGTGTTGGCCGCTCGGGGTCCAGCCCCAGGGTGCTCCCGGAGCTTGGGAGGCACGCTTGCTGTGTCCCAGAGACGGCGAGCCCCGTGAGCCCGTTCGAGTTTACCGGGCCAAAGGTGGCGAGCTGGGCGGCGGGGAGCTCGATCGGGACAGCCGACATGTTCTCGAGCTCCATGACGAAGCGGAGATCCTGGGCGATGCGGTCGAGCCGCTGGGGGCAGTCGTAGCCATCCGGCCACTCGATCTTGGTGACCATCTCCTGCGGCTTTCCATCCTTCCGCTTCCCAAAGTGAAAGAGGGTCTTGATCTTGTCGGGCGACTTGGCGAGCTTGCCGCTGACGGTTACCGTCATGTAGAACCGGCTCGCGTTGTGCTGGAAGGCGAAGGCCGTGTGGAGGCGGTTGGCCCGCGTGGGCTCACGCTCCAGCTTGTTCTCCTGCAGCTCCCACTGCAGCTTGTTGTCCCAGATGCCGCCGCCGTCGGACGTGGTGCGGCCAGAGAAGCGCCACCGGCTGGTCGTCTGGACCACTTTTTCGTTGTCCAGGCCCATGCCGCCGACGCCGTAGCCCATGACCTCGACCTGGGGCGTCCGCTTTTTGGCCCTCCTCGACTGCACCAGCGTCTCCTTGCCGCGCATCTCGTGCGGGCCAAAGTGCTGTGTGAACTTGACGGGCGGGGGCCGGGGTCCGGCATCAGGCACAGGCCGGTCTCTGGGTTGCAAGCGGCACTCCTCCCCATCCTCGGTCGCCAGCGTTACGGCCACGGTGGCCGACTCGAGCTTGCAGTCGGACGGCTGGTGAAAGTCGAGGTCCATGTAGATGATGCCGGCCGGGACCTCGGGCGTCCCAATGACGCCCCAGCGGGATTTTGTAAAGAGGAAATGGCAGTCGACCTCGACCTTGCCAATCTTGCCGCGCCCGGCGCGGCCGACGTCGGTTGTGGCGTTGTCATACCTCTCGTAGTCGGTGCGCCCATACTTGGTTCGTTCCTTGGCCATCAACACCGGCCGGCTGCATTGTTCTTGGTCCATGGCGGCGGCCCAGCCAACTGTTTGCCTGCGTGTTTGTGTCTGTCTGTGTGTGTATCTGTGTGTGTTTGTCAGCACGCCCAGGCAAATTTGGCATTTGGGGATCGTGAGAGGTTTTGTGTCCCAGGGGCCGGGTGAGGGGAGGCCTCGTAGCCTGATGATGCCCCGCGGCCCCTGACCGAGTCGCAGAGCTCAGCCCCCCATGCAACTCATGCAGGTTGACTGGTGCAGAAATGCCCGCTGCTGCTGAGCCGCAGCCCCCATGCGCCACCGACCCGAACTCGGGGCCCTCGAGTCCTCCTCATGGTTGGCTGCCAAGAGGGGCTATGCTCCTCATGAAGCGCCCTGGCCCGGCCCATCCTTCGTCAGACGAACTCCCTTGGTAGTAGCTACATAGGCGAGCCCGAGGGAGAGCCTTACACTTCCTCATGTTCCCCGCCCCCATCCCGCATCAACAGCCATCATCCCATCTCACACCTGCACTCCCGCCTTTCGGTCGTGGTTTGAACTACCAACCATGCCGCCGTTGGTAGTTAATACCCGTCCTGCCCGAGCCCCCAAGGAAGTCGACGGCGAGGGTGACGATGACATCGAATGGTACAACGATCAACGGCGCGACCCGGGATGGGAAAGCGCTCTGACGCGGACCACGCATCGCGGCGTTGACCCTGGCCACAGGAAGCACGCGCACCCATCCAGCAGCCAGGTAGTCCTCCCAGCCTCCCACAGGCCGGTCCCCCCGAATGAGCTGCCCGGGCGGCCCCGACAGCCCATTTCCATCAACTCAGTTCCCCTGGATGGGCCCCCCGATCACCCCCCACCGCCCCATTTCATTCAAACAGTCACCCGCGACGTCCGTGTTGCACCACCCGCACCCCCGCCCCGGGGCCCCAGTCCACCTCCCGCCGTCCCCGCTGTCCGACGGGTCGACCTTGTCCACGATCCCTCGGACGCCAACAGGGACGTCACCATCCGGCTGAAAATGGACATCGAGGAGGACTGGCAGGGCGACCTCGAGGAGTTCAGCCGGCTCCGCCGCCTCGGCCGATTCCAGGACGCGAGTGACCACTGGTGGGGGTCGACGCTCAAGAAAAGGAGCGACGATCCGTACATCCAGGTGCAGTACGCCGAGATGCTCCTGGCGGCCGGCGACTACCAGGGCCTGCGCGACCTGCCCCCTCTCTCCAGCCCCCTGCCAGGTCACCGCCGTAGCAGGTCGCGTAGGGAGGCCGAGCACCAGTTGGCAGAGAACTATGATCTCCTGCGGCTGCTGTCGCACGGCACCGACATCCTGTATCATGGCGACGTTCACCGTGCTCTGATCACGGTGAAGAAAGTATTGGACGTGCATCACCGTTCGACCTACTTTGGCTCGACAGAGGTGGGTGAGAACCCTGGCGCAGATCCTGTCAAATCCCATTGCTGACCAGTTTCGCATTTCCCGCGCTCCAGATCCAGCTGATCGTCCTCTCCCTCCGCGCAGTCGAACACGCCGACGTCTGGGCGCCCCGCCGCCAGGTACCGGTGCTGAGGCGTATGGCCATGGACCCAGGCCTTCAATTCGGCTTCCTGTATGATTTGCTGGTTGGCGAGGGGCGTGTCTGGGATTTCAGGGATCTCCTGCTGGCGGTAGTCTCGTCGTTGGGATGGGAAGCCGCGTCGGAACGCTTCTTCGGGCCTGCCTCGGACGCCGAGGTCATCGACACCATCCTCAACGACTGGGAGCGGCCCGGCTTCGACGAAGGGTCGACCTTGGGCCTCCTCGACCTCTTCACCTCGCTGATCCTGCAGGATCCCCGCCGGCATCTCAAGTCGCGGAATGCTCTCCTTCTCCGGGAAGCCGAGGCCTTGGTCGGATCCATCCGATCCAACCAAGACCACCAAGACCTGATGAGAAGCCGGCCCTTCGTCCAGTTCCTACTCGCCAGGGCGGCCTTGGAGTTGGATCCCCCACCCCCGGACAGCTGGCGCCGCCAAGGACTCAGGGGCATGTTTCTCTACCAAGGGCCGGGCATCCACCTGCCCATCTACGTCCCTGGCCGAGACGGCAAGACGCCGGGGTGGGAGACTCTCTTCTCCCAATCGACCCCTGAGCAGCGCCGGGCCGTCGAGGTCGCCGCAGGAATGGCCCATCACCTTGGCGACCACAGGCTGCATGCCCAGGCCCTGAAACTTCTCATCCTCCAGTCCGAAAAACCCCTCGCAGCCATCGGAGCGCTTGGGGATCTCCAGAACAAGGTTCAGGGCGACCGGCAGGGCTACTTCTCCACCAATTTGTCAGGGTACCTCGTGGTCAGTACCCAAGATGAGCGGCGGGAGCTCTTGCGGCTCCTCGAGCTTCCCGAGGGAGCCAGCACCTCCCTCGCCTTCGAGGCCCTAAACAGCAAGTCTCTCAGATGGGCCTGGGCCGTGATCCGCGTCTTCCTCATCGCGTCCGCGGCCGGCGAAGGGCACAGCGGCGCGGTAGCCGCCGCCTACTTTGACGACGACCTCGCCGGCATCGATCTGTCGGATCTGAACCCGCGAGTCAAAGAGTTCTCTCGCGAGGAGCTAGGAATCGAAGAGGAAGAACCGGACCTGCATGCATGGAGGCATGGCTCTCCATCTCCGGCACAACGACGATCACGATCATGCAACCGACATCACTCCACGGACAACGACGAAGACGAAGACGAAGACGAAGACGACGACGACGATGATGGTGGTGACTCTTCCGACTCCTCCTCCGGCGCCCCCTCCCACGGCTTTTCTGACACCTCTTCTGAAGTTTACATACGCTCCACGCCGGGGAGGCGGACCAAAGCCCCAAAGTACGCCGACGGTGTAGTAACCACAGTCATCCACAACAACCCCGTCGCCCCCCCCAAGCCACGCCACTCGGTGAAATTCGTTCCCGAGGATCGGGAGCGGGAGCGGGAGCATGAGGGGATGGGGAGGATGGAGCGGGAGCGGAGGATGGAGCGGGAGCGGGAGCGGGAGCGGGAGCGGGAACAGGAACGGGAATGGGTACGGGACCGGGACCGGAGGTGGACCATCCCACCACTCTCCTCCCGCCCTTCAAGACCGCTCTCTCCCCGGACCCAGGACCACCTCATGCGTCTGTTGGTCAGCGACGACAAGACGCGACGCTCCCTGCGAAACGCCATCGTCGAAATCGACAACAAGAAGGTTGCCGAGCGCGATTTTTTTCCGCTGGTGAGCACCCCGAGGGGGTTCGCGCGCACAGTCTCCGACGATGCGGAGGACGACGACGACCTCCGGATCCGGGCGGAGGAGAGGTTTAAAACGGCCGGGTCGGGAAAGGAGAGAGAAAAGACTGGTGCCGGTACCATCGTGGTCGCCCAGTCACCGCTGGCGACGAAACATGCCGCGCCGGCAGTGGAGGATGCCCCTGAGATTGTGCCAATAGAGGGGGAGGGGGTTGCCGAGGGTAAGGGGGGGGGCGGTGGAGGGTTCGTACTTGAGGAGGTGCCTTGAGCAAGTGGATTGAGAGCCGGGTTTTGAGGGTGTGTGTGGTTAGGCGAGGCTAGGACAGTGGTTTTATTGTGGTTATGTGTCAGAGCCTCTTGCTCAGGGGCAGATTGTGTTGTCCTTCATCCAGCTCCTTGAGTCCGAACCATGTCGCTATTTTCTGGACCGCAACATATGAGGGGAGATATCACGTCTGGTGTCACACCCCCACAGCTGGGCCGATCGTATGATCCTGCACTATGTCGATGATGCCGATATAACACTCTCAATTCTCCGGACCCCCGCTCAGAGGGTGCCTCACGCCCCTCCATTTGAGACCATCTCCGAATTGTCCTCACCAACAACTTCGACCTTCTTCTGAAGCAGGTCTATCACGATCATTAGCACCAATATCGCAGCATCCCGGGGAAACTCTCGTCTGATAGCTTGGGCTTCGCGCAGCAAGTGGCCAAACAGGACCACCTCCAGCAGGTCTGTTCGTTCATATGGTGTCCTCTGAATTAAGGCCTCAGTCATCAACGCTGACGAGGTGACTGAGCTAGATAAGGAGGGGAAGGGGAGGATATACTATTGGTTGTGAGGGCGGCCGACGGCCGCCTAGCTGCGATCATCTTGTGAGCAGTATCTTTATAGTATTAGAGGTGGTGTAGTTGGGCTGGGCCGAGAGGGGATGACGGCTGTAACAGAGGAGGTTGGTTTGTGGGCATAGTGGGAGAGGTTGGAAAGAAAGTTTCAGCATGGTCAAGAACAATAGTTTGCCAGATTGACCAGCGCTGGAGACTGGAAACGGGATGCGTAATCCAACCCCCCAGGGACTCGGAAAGAAAGGCTCTACATGGGCCACAGAACTGAATTCAGCCAGAGGTTAATGAACAACTTGGCAAGAACCGTGCCTCCCAGAATTGTTGTCCACTGTACACAAGTTCCCACTCCGTGTCTCCATCTCTGCCTTTTCTATCCCGACCGCCATCGTTAGCATTTTCAAGCACGGCAGAGCGTCCCATGTGAAGTACCTTTGGCAACGCGGGCAACACAATCGTAAAACACGGCCTGTTCGAGGTCCGTGTTTTGGTAGCTGATCCGGTGCAAAAGGAGGTTTGTCCAGATGGCCTGCTTGACTCGGGCGGAATTGGCCTTCGCTTCCTCAATGATGTTAATGATGGGAGTCGTCTGAACCGCCTTCTCGACAGCTTCTTTGCCAGGGCAGTGCACTGAGCCTGGAATACGGCCTAATCGGAATTGTCGGTAAAGCGGCCAACTGAGCCGCAGGTTACCCAGACGTTGGCGATTGACCGCCAGGGGCAGCGCGATGGGGGCGGTTTGGTCGTTCCCGGCTTACCAAAATCGGCCCAGGCGATGTTGGCTGTGAAGAGAAGCTGGGTTAGCTTGCGGGCGCCAGCTGGCTGTGGATTTTAGAAATGCAACTCTTACCCATTGTGTTTGATTGGTTGATGAGAGCCCTTCGTGTTGATGTGGTGTTGAAGACTCGAGGTTTTGCGATGGCTGGTGAGCTTTTCTCGGGTTGGGTTTGGAATCGGAGATCACGCAGGGTTTGTGGGAAGGAAAAGCAATCAGGGAGGAGTAAAAGGGCAAAGCATCACCTGATAGCAGATTGAATTTTGATTATCAGCATGCTGGGATTGTTGATGATTAGATGAAAGTCACTCGCAGGTCGTTCCCTTCGTCCAGTTGCCCCCGGGGGATCAAAGTGTATATAAACAGACAGTAATCATCTTCCTCAATAGCCATCCAAACGGCCATTCATGATCTTGAGCATGTACTTATGGCATAGGCCGTAAGTACATCAGACGGCCGGCTTGTTACCGCTCGCTGCTGGGCACCGCCGCATCACAATCATCCCCAGGGACACCCCTTAATTAATACCGTGTTAACTGGTGGTCCTGTCCTAGGAATCAGAGACCGTTTCTTCGTTGATATTAGTCACAGAGGTCGGGGTCGCGGCATCTTGACTCCTCATTCCGTAAACTGCCTGGCACGGTTTGTCGAGGTACTGCCTGATTTGCTAACACAACAACGCTCTCCCCGCCAACTCACCCCCCAGCAGCCGCATCTAAGTTTGCAACCAGGTCATCAAGTTACACCGGCACGCCACTGGCATTTCCAAAACAACAAACGCAAAACCCTCTGGAGAATCACAGGGATGTAACCGCCCAATCTGAACCCATCTCGTGCTCCACGTCCACCCAGTCTTCAAGACTGGCGCCCTCAGCCTCCTCGGTTTCCTCGTGCACACTTTTCTCTAGGCTTGGAGTTTCCATTTCCCCCGCTGTAGCAATATGACTTTCGGTGGGTACGCGTTCCGGTTCGTCCAGGTTGGAAGCTCGAGGAGCTGGAGTGGTGAAGAACCCCGTGAAAAAGCGCGGGTAGAAGCGGGTGTTTTGTGAGCTCTGCGGCTGATCCTCGCTGTCCGTGTCTGTTTCTGGGTCGGGGCTTGGTTCATCTTTTGCAACTATCCTCCGTTAGCTTTTCTCCATAGCTAAACACAGGGGCAGACTGAGCAAACCTTCAACTGCGTCTCCGTGTTGCTGAGTCAAGCGCTCTCTTCCCTGCTCTACAGCTGCTGCGTCATCACCATCAGCTTTCACAACAACGTCATCGGAAGAGCAGCTGCAAGTAACCGGAATTCGTCCTCGCAGTTCCTCCTGAACCGTCTCATCCATGGCTTGTGCCTCCTCAGTCTGAGCTCGTTTTTCTAATGCCGCTGTTGACCAGCCATCAGCAATCACCCCTCCGCCGCCAGGGGAATCCTGACTCACCTCGGAGCAGGCCCATGACCATGTTGTAGTAGTCCCTTTTGAGCTGAGCATGCTTGTCCCGCCTGTTGCGGCCGGCCTTGAACCCGGCATCACGACAGGGGCCGCGGATGGTGTCGATCAACCGCTCGAGGGAGTGACTCTGCAATTCGTCGTCGATGGCGTCCTCGGCGACTTTGCGGATCTCGACCCAGCTGGGAAGACGCCCCTTTCCGTGCCACATTTTGCGCTCTGCAGAAATTCCGTTGGTGCATGATTGTGATGATATGGATGGGAAGGCTGGACTCACTTTGGACGGGCCAGTTGAGGACGTTGAGCGTTTTGTCTGGGGCTGAGGGCTCTGCTACAGCATCCTTTTAGTTGATGCTCCAGCCCAGAATTCCGATGTGAAGAAAAAGCTGACTTACGCGGCTCCTTGCTTGCCGTGGATACGGAACCTGACATGGTTGAGGCAAGCTGAAGGTCACTCCTTTCAAGTCTTGGAACGAACTGTTAGAGGTGAGGACGTTTAGTGGAGTTGCGGAACAGCCGTTGAGAACAGCAACGGCAAGATGGCCTCTTGAACTTATAGGCTTCTTGAGCCTCATTCCGTCGTGCTAATCTGGCCTGTACACACTGCCGTCATCCTGCTCTGCGACATCATGAGGGGCACAAGGCGGTGGGTGTCATGTTTTGGTGTTTCTCTCCGCCTGTGCTCGTTGTACAATGCTGTTCAGGCCTGGAAGGGCCAGATTGGTGTCAGAGTAGTTGCTGGCATGTTCCTCCGGGGAGCCATCTTGCCGATATCAGACGACGCCATGTCATACCTAGATGACACCAGTTGGCCAACGCAGCCAAACAGGGTTGGGGTTAGTCCCAGGATTGGACCGCGGCTCGGCATGCAGCTTAACTGGCCAAGAAATGCCCAAGGACGAGCTCGCTAGCCAGCGAATCAGGAGGTTGGGCGGCGAAGCGGTCGGCGGTGGCCGCCAACAGGGGCACGTGTTTCACCATCAGCCCTGCTCGACATCGACCCCTCCCCCGCCTTTCCAGCCCGTTCCAGATTTCAGTTCCAAGAAACTCTCTTTTGGGAGCCCGTGCTGCTGAACATTTGCCAGCAATCAAACCAACCTGACATCATCACGATACCCAACCCCCCAAGTGAAGAACGATATACTTGCCCCCCTGAGTCAGCAAACCCCCGGCAACATGGTCAGTTACCCCCACCCCGCACACCAGCGCCAGCTCACCGAGCACAGGAGCGCTGACGGTGTGGTCTGACCGATCTAGGCACCCAAGGACAGCAAGTCGAGCTCGCACTCGCTGCCACCCGACCAGGTCGCCCAGTACAGGGAGGTGTTTGAGATCTTTGTAAGTCGAACCGTCTGCGTCCAAGAGTCACGCGACCAGGCCAGCAAGCCATGGAACGGCAACTGCATGCACGCACGGTGGCATCGTCTGGTGGCCGGCAACTGACTGACTGTGGCTGTGCACCGATGCAGGACAAGGATGGCGGTGGTGAGTTCCCACCCACCCGCGCGGGCGGATGGCCCCATAGTGCTGCTGCATGTCGAGCTGCTGTTGCTAACGATTCCCGTCTTGCTGCTTCCAGGCGACATCACAGCGGCCGAGCTGGGCCAGGTCATGCGCGAGCTCGGCCTGAACCCCAGCGACGCTGAGCTGCGCGACCTGGTTGCCGAGGCCGACCTCAACAACGATGGCGTCATCTCTTTTGACGGTGCGTTGAACATCATGTTCCTCTTGCAGCTCTCCTGCTGCTGCGTGTTCGGGGACTGAAGCTGACCACCCCCACACAGAGTTCCTCGCCCTCATGTCCCAGTCGGTCAAGGAGATCGATACGGAGCAAGAGCTGCTCAACGCCTTCCGCGTCTTTGACAAGGACAACAGCGGCACCATCTCGAGCGACGAGCTGCGCAACGTGCTCAAGTCGCTGGGCGAGAACCTGACCGACGCCGAGCTTGACGAGATGATCAAGCTGGCCGACCACAATGGCGACGGCTCCATTGACTGTGAGATACATTACACCCATCTTGTCCGCAGTAGACGGACAGCTGATTTTGTGTAGACCACGAATTTGCCAGCATCATGAAATGAGGACCGGTCGAGCCATGACATGAAGGGAACAGAGTGAGCGAGTCTTAGCCGGAGTTTGGACACAGCAAGCAACATCGTCGATACCTTTTCGTTTCCAGCGTAATAATCTCCATTCCTGACCTCTCTTCTTGCTGTTTACGCCTCGGTTTGTGTCTGTCTATGCTGCTCAAACAATCTCGGCGACCTGATAGTTAAAGGTGCACACTCCCCCGAGATCCGCCACCCGGTCTGTCACGCCCATCTTTCCCTTCCCCTCGGCGACAACCTTCCCATCTATCACCACTTCCACCCTCTGCTCCCCCTTCCTGATCGGCACCTCATACGAATTCATCCCCTCCATCGCCAAAAACACTGCCACTTGCCTTCCCCCGCTGTAAACCCCTACCCTGGCGCCCTGCACCCCCTTACCCACGGCCACCATCACATTCACCGCGTCCTCCGCATCCTCCCACCCCGCCGGCTTCCCCAGCCCCAACCTATCTATTCCACACTCCGCCACCTTCAACAACGGCCTATACCAAAACCCGCCTTGCACCTTTGCCCCACCCACGGGCACCACCTCCCCGACTCCCTTTCCACCCTTCAACGCGGCCACCACCGGCCTCAACACCGCCTTCCACCCCCCATGATCCCAATACCCACTCAAATCCTCCCCAGGCAGCGCCTCAGGCCAGATATTCCCCACGTAATGCCCCTCCCCAGCATCATTCCACGTCAACACCTCCACAAACTCGGGCTGCATCTCCAGCGCCGTCTTCGCATGCTCTGCCAACGTCAGACCGCCGCGGCGGTACCAGTTGCCCCAGACAGCGTGGTGCTTGCTCTGGAACGTCGAGAGCGGCATCATGTACGCCTTCTTCGCGGCGCGGGCGTTGTTGATATTGGTCTTGTCCGCGTCCGTGGTGGCGGGCACCTTGGAGAAGGGCCAGGCCGATTCCCAGCCCATGATCCCGTCCAGAACAGACACCGCTGTGAACAGCGAGGCGGGGAAAGTCCCCACCCGCGCCGATGGGTGATCATCAAGGTTGGGCACGAAAAACGGCCGCGGGGAGAGCTTCTCCAGCATTCTCTGCCAGGCTGGCAGCCCAGAGGCGCCGATGTGGAAGGTGCTCAAAAAGGGGCGGGACTGGTGGTGGTAGTAGGCCGGGTGGGTGAGGTAGGCGGTGAGGAGGGCGAGAGTGGTCTCGGGGGAGGCGATGCACGACATGTCGAGGGAGAAGAAGAGCTTGAAGTTGCGCTGGGCGGCGGCGGCGAAGAGGAGGGAGAGCGAGGCGCGCGTCCAGGCGGCGTCAGGTTGCTGGACGTTGAGCGCGAAGGCGTCGAGACCGAGGGATTGCGCGCCTGACACGTCGGCGAGGGCTTGATCCAGCGAGGACATGCCGCCTACCTTGGGGTGGGTTAGGGGGGTTGTTGGAAAAAAGGGGGGCAGGGAGCGGCTTACCATGTAGTGGGCGAAGACGCCCTGGACGGCGGCGTTGGCATGGCCGGAGAGGAAGAGAATGACAACGCAGAGTCCCATCCAGAGACCCCAGAAGTGGTTGAAGAGAGCCATGTTGGCCGAGTGCTTGTCGGGTGCGGTTGTGGGGGAGTGAGCAGTGAGGCTGGCCAGACCAGTCGAGGCCAGCCTGAGAAATAGGAACAGGAATAGGCCAGCTATTAAACAAAACGATGACACATGCTGAAGTGCTTTTTTTTTGGAAGCCAAAGAAGGTCCAGAACACCCAGCTCCCCGGATTTCCTAGGCGGGGAGGTGGTGTTAATTGCCCGGCGAGGAACGGTCGATGCAAGGGGGGGTCGCATTCACAGCCGCAGCTCGGGGTCTCCCAAGTAGTCGAGGTGCTTTCGGGAGAAGTAACAAAGAAAAGTTTGGATCCAGGCTTGGGGATGGCAAACTTTCGCCGTTTGAGCTTATCTTCAGATCGGAATGCAAGGGACCAACATTTTCCCCTCCGCTGCCTCGAGACGCCCCTGAATTAGACCACGACCTGGTCTCCTAGCCGCTGGCCCCGGCACAAGCCAATGGAAACATATCTGGGTCGAGGGGTGGTGGCTGCCAACATGTTTCATCTTCAGCCCTACCAACTCCAACCGCTGCGCGGGGGCTGCCGTTGACCCCCAACTCGACTTGTCCTGGGCAATTTTAGAGTGCAGTTCTTGAAACCAGGTGCAAGCTGATAGCGAAACCGGACTCACCATGGCATGTTGTAAAATAATACCGCTTCCTGGGTCATAACTAGATGATAGATTTCGAGAGTGATATCTGACCCAAACCCAACCCATCCCCCGAAACATTCAACACCCATAGCGGCGAAACTCGACGCAAACAAACACAGAAAACGTCAACTGAAAGACCCTGCAAGTCCGTAAATAGCCCCCATCCAGGGATTTCCTCAAGTCAGCCAAACAACGTTCAAACCCCAAACACCAAACGATGAAAGACTTACCCAGCACCCCCCAACAACCCCGCCGCAACCAGCTGCCACGGATCCTCAGGATGTTCCGGCGCTCGCGAGCCCGGGACGTAATACTCCCTGTCGACCCCGCTGATGGCAATCGTGATACACGCCACCGTGCAGAGCGCGACCAGTGCCAGCTCCATCAAGACCAGATACCCCGGCGGCGCCCTCTTGTGTCGCCGCGAGCGGTCCATGAGCGCCACAGCCTCGACAAAGTCGAAGAGGGGGCATAGCACGGCCTGGTTTGGCGTAGCCATCCATCCAAGTCAGCGAGTCGGTCCGAGAATAAACTTTGGGGGGTATAGATGCTTGCTTCATGATAGACAAGACAAGTAAACACGTGAAAGACAAAGGGAAAGTGGCATAGGGAACCGACCGCGACATATCCAACGGGAAAGTGCTTCGCATAGCTCACGCTGCAGTAAACGAGCATGACCAGCGCGAGGGCACCGCACCCGGACGAGACGATGCGCAGCACGATCTGCGCGATGGCGAGGCCCGATGGGACGCGCGCCCGCATTGCGCTTTCGGGTAACCCGTCGGTTGTTGCGGGCCTGGCAGATCGTCACAATGGTGGAGAGAGACACAAGACAGATGGACGGTAAGTAGACAGATGAACACGGCTCGTGAAAGAAGGAAAGGGAAAAAACAGGTAGTTAATTGATTGAGGTTGGTTGGTGGTTGCGTCCAGGCAACAGCTTCACCGTGAGCCGTGCCGTGCCTCACAAGACCCCCATCCATTCCATCCGTGAACCTCCAACACACCAACAACGGGTAATATTCAACCAATCTAATCCCCGCCTGGCTTCCCGGCAAAATAACTCGGCCGTGTGGCATGCCTGCCGTCGACAACATAGCTCCTGTACGACGGGAAGGTTGCACTTGAAGTTGCTTGGCAGTGTAACTGCCATCGATTTCACATGCAGCGCCCGCTGTCCAGTCTCGAGATGGCCTCATGATCAACACAATAGCAACAGCCCGCAACAGTGATAGCCAAACTTTCCATTCCCGGCCTTCCCCCTCCCTCCCGCCCTCCCATCTACGCAACCAGCTCGATCAGCACCCCCCACTCGTCCTCATTCTCCCTCCTGATCTCAATCGGGCTGCGGTCCTTGACCTGCGCAAACAGACAGTTGCCCTTGAAGTAGACCAACACGCCCCTCTTCCCCTCGGGGCCCGAGATCCTGTACAGGGGCCCTTCCGCATGCACCTTGTTCCGCTCCGGCATGAACTGCAGGTCATGGTCCTGACACCACTCCTCAATGACCTGCCGGAACGACACCTCCTCCGCCTTCTTCCCCACCGGCTCGGGCGCCACCGGCGGCGGCGGCGGTGCAGGCTCCTCCTTCTTCTCCTCCCTCCTCCTCCGGCTCTCCCTCTTCAACGCAGGCCCCTTCTCAGGCGGCTTCAGCTCCGTCGCCACCCTCTCGCCGAGATCCAGAGCGCGCTCGATCATGGCCGTCCCCTTCTCAAACTCTGCCACAATCGCCGGCAGCGCCTTGATCTCGTCGGGAAACACGTCGTCCCGCCACCACGTAAACCACTGCCCAATCTCCTCGTAGTTGGCCTCCTCCAACAACAACCACCGATACAGCGCGTCATGCCACAGCGGGAACACCTCCGCAACCAACACCTCTCCAAGCACATCCGCCCGCAGCACCTCCCTCCACTCCACAACCCGATCCAGCACCTCCACATACGGCGCCTGGTCCTGCGGATCAACCCTAAAGTTCTTCCTCAAATACCCCGCCAGCCCCGGCAACAAATGGTTCATAACCAGCGGTGTCCAATCATCCTTGCCCCTCCCTGCCGGCCTCAACACATCCCTCCACTGCCTCAGCCCGGGCACCACCCCCCTCCCAAAATCCCACGCATCCACCAGCTGCCTAAACTTCCTCCTCACATCCGCCACCAGGCCCGTCGTGCTGCGCGGATCGAGCTGCTGCGTGGGGAGGTACGGCAGCCAGGGAAAAATCCACTTATGCGGGAGGTTGGTCGAGCTGTGCTTCCTGGGTTGCCACTTCCTGACCGCCTCGTCCAGCCGGCGGACCACATCCGCCAGCAGCTGTGCGCGCACGAACCGCGGGAGCAGTGCCTCCCACGCGTCGAGGAGGGCGAGCAGCGGGTCCGGGTCGCGGACGTTCCACTCGTCGCGCACGGCGGCGGCGGCGGTGCGCAGCCAGAGGTCGTGCATCATGGTCTCGTAGGGGGTGGCGGATGGTTTGCGGTAGGTTTTGGGTTTGGATGTTGTGGTGGGGTTGGCGTCAAGGCCGAGGAGGGGGCAGAGGGTGGAGAGGGCGGAGAGGAAAGGGGGGGAAGGCTCTTCGAGTGGGGACCAGAGCTGGCGGAATTGGTTGAGGAGGGGGTGGATGGCGGCGACGGTGAGGGTGGAGAGTTCAGATTTGATTTGCGGGAGCATGGCGTCGGAGAGGGAGGTGGAGGTGGCGGCGAGGCTGGTGATGACGTGGGTGAGTTTGTAGGAGATATCGGCTTTTCTGTCGAGCTCGCCGCTCTCGGTGTGCTTGGACGCTGCTTCGCAGGCGGCGGCGACGGATTTGTTGCCTTGCAGACTTGCTGCGAGTTCCTCCAGCTCCTGCTGCTCCTGCTTCAGCTGTAGGTCGAGGTAGGCCTTGCGCTCCTGCAGGCTCTGCCACTCCTCCAGGATGGCCATGAAGTCGTTCTGGGCGCGCTTGGCCAGCTTCCGGTTCTCGGCAGCCTCGGCGGACTCTTGGGGCGCAAGACCCCCCGTCGGGGTCATGAGGCCGGAGGAGGTGGTGAGGAGCTTCTTCCCCGGCCCCGTCATGTCGAGGATTGGGGTAAAGGCGTCGGGAATGTTGAGACCCGGCGCAGCCTTCTTGATCTCGTCGACAGTCAAGTATTTTGGCTTCTTGACCCTCGGGGTGCTAGCGCCGCTGCCGGCGCCACTGCTGACGCCGCCGGCCAGGGCCTTCTTCCTGCGGGCGGCCTTTTTCTTCTTTTCCTCCTCTTCCGAGTCGACAATCGCCTCGCCACGCATGCGGGCCTGTCGCTTTTCCTCCTCTCTTTCCTGCGCATTCTTCTCCTTGACGGCGCCCAAGCCGACGCCCTGGGGCCGCAGGTTCGCCTCGACGATGACGTTCCGCCCCTGGCCCTCCTTGCCGAGACCGGTTCCCTCGACGTATCCCATTTTGGCCATCATGCGGGCGCCAAACGAGTTGGTGTTGATCTTTGTTTTGCCGCCTCTCGCTTTGCTGAAGGCGCTCGGCATGGCGGCGCGGGGGGCGGCCGGCTCGTCATCCTCAGCCCTGAGTGTCGGGCCCCGTTCGGACATTGGGGTGAAGCCATTGCCAAGGGGATTGGTGTTGTTGAACTTTGACCCGACGAAGGCCTTTCGCGGTGGGATTATTTTTGCTGATGAGGGCACTGCCTGCTGCATGGAAGGGGTCCAGCCGAGCCCCTGCCCTGCAGTGGCAGAGGCGCCCTTGAAGTCCAGACCCACGCCGCCCATCTCGGTGTCCTCGTCCTCCTCATCGTCGTCTTCGGCGTCTTCGGCGTTGGCAGGCACGGCACCCGGGTTCGCATCGTCGTATTCGTCCTCCTCTTGCTCCTCCTCGGCATCTTCCTCCTCGTCCGAGTCTGCCTTTGTCTTGCCCGACGATACAAAGCTGACGCCCTTGTTGCGCAGGCTCTTGTGCTTCCAGCTGCGGCTCGGGCCCTCGTCCTCGCTCTCGGAGCCAAAGATGCCCAGGGCGGCGCTCTCCTTGGGATCGCGGCCGGTGCGGCGGCGCTTGCGGGGGTTGTAGTCGGCGAACTCGCTGTCGTGGGGATTGCGCGACGGCATCAAGTACTCGTCCTCGTCGACGCCATCCGACTCGGACGATGAGTAGTCGGCGGCGCTCGCCTTGTTGAGTCGCGCGGGATCGAAACGCATCTCGTCGAGGCGCGCCATGGTGCCGAGTGCGTCGAGTGGTGAAGTGCAATGGGCGAAGTGCGAGGTGGGAAGCGCGCAGTTGCAGGTCGTGGCGGATACTCGTGGGTACCGTGGTCACCCGTAGTCACCCGTGGTCACCGTGGGGACCCTGAGGGCAGCTGCCAGGTGGCGTCACTTGCTAAATTTTTTGGCGAGCGACCCTTAACAGCACGTTAGTTAGAGGGGCATGCGTCTTTCGGGGCGGTCGGATCGGTCGACAAGGTGATTATTCAGCGGAGGCGGGCAAGCCCAGAGCCCTGAAACTTAGCGGGCGACTGCTGTCTCAGGCCCGACCTTTCAGCGGGTGGGTAGGTGGGCGCAATCACCATCGCTTCCAACACCACACTCCAAACTCCAACTGTTGGCGATGATGACCTGCATTCCCGCGTCGACACTGTACTCCTCGACCTATGAACTAAAATTACAAGATTTACAGCGGCATGACATCGTACACATAACATCGTAACGCATCAAACAGCCCAGAAAAAAACTCACGCCCTCATGCTCACTCTCGGCCCGCCCTTCTTCACACCAGCCTCTGCACCGGCCCTCGACACAGTCTTGTTCCTGTTCCTCCTCGCCTGCGCCCTCAACGCCAAAAACTGCCCAACGACACTACGCACCTGCTCCTCATACCCCTTAAACTCCCACCCAAACACCATCTCCGTCGCGCTCGTATCCATCGGCATATCCAACGTCTCCTGCTTCCCACCCTCCATCAACACCCTCTCCTCAAACGCCTTCCCAAACTCCCTCTTCGCAGCCCCCACCGCATCCTCCCACCTCACCTCCCCACTCAAGATATAGCTCTCGCCCCCATACACCGCCGGATCCAGCGCGGCCACATGCGCCCTCGCCACATCCTCTATATGCACCGTCGCCCCCGCCAGCGGCGCACCCCTCTTGTTCCCCAGCACGAGCGCCAGCACAGCCGAGTTGGTCCCGCGGAGGCACTGCGCGGGCGTCGTCGCCGCCGGGTTGCGGCCGAGCACGAACCCCGGGTGGAGGTGGACGATGTCAAACCCCGGGCGGACGCGCGCCGCCCACGCCTCGGTCGCGCGCAGCGCCGCCACCTTGGACGCCGCGTAGGCGGCAAACTCGGATTCGTAGGGCCCCTCCGCGAGCGGCGGGCGCGATGACGGGGTGATAGGGTGGGTGGCGTCCGTGGGGGCGCGGCCCTCCAGCGCGGCGAGGGTCGCGAGCGCCACGAAGGAGCTCGTCACGACGACGCGGCGGACGCTGCCGGACCGCTCGGCGGCCTCGAGGAGGTTGATGGTGCCGTCGACCGCGGGCTTGATGAAGTGCGCGTGGTGCTGGTCGGCGGGGACGGTGTCGGCGCCCGCGGCGAGGGGCGAGGCCACGTGGATGACGTGCGTTGCCTGGTCGACGGCCGAGTCGTACGCGCCCTGAATGGTGATGTCGGGCACGATGGTGACGATGAGGTTTCCATGCCGGTTCAAGGGGGTGATCTTGGGGTGGGTGAGGAGTTCGGTGGCTTTGCTTTCGGAGCGGACGGCCGCGCGCACGCGGTGTCCGGCTGAGAGGAGCTCGAGGAGGGTGGACATGCCGATGAAGCCGGTGCCGCCGGTGAGGAAGACGAGGTCGTTGGGGGACGGGGACCGCATTATGGTTTGTGTGTTGTGATGTGTGGTGATGATGAGGACTTGTCGCCTTGGTTGACCGGCGTGTGTGGTTGCTGGCTTGTCTGACTGATGGCTTGGCTGACTGACTGACTGACTGACTTGATACAGATCAAGCCTCCGAGACCGACGGGAAGGAGGGCATTCGCTGTTTTAAGCAAACGCAGCCTTTCAATTCCGAGCCGGCTCGCTGCTTGGGCGGCGTAGCAAACACGCGCCACGGCGCATGGGCGCTCGCGTCTTTCGCGACTACGGCGGCGAGAAGATCACAGCCCCTCAGGCCCCCTCGCCGGCATGGTGATAGGCAGGGCGAGATGCCGTTATCATAGCGGCGAAGTGCGAAATCCCGGCGCATTGGCATCATAATCGGAGCTCGCGATCGCGAGGGGGCTCAAGTAAATAATAGACGGCCCTCGCCCACCCCCTCGCTCCCTCCCGGCCAGGGTCGTTTCCAAGGCCTTTGGCTGTCTTTGTCGCCGTCCTTGCGTCACTCTTCGCGCGTCACGTACCTGGCAGGTCGCGAGGCGCCGCTGAGGCCGCCTGAGGCCACTTGGGGAGGCGGTCACGGGCATCCCGCTGGGGCTGCGCTTGGCCCACGTCACCGTGTGAATGATGTGATGCCTGGGCCTGAGCGCCATTCGAGACTCCACAGCTTCGAGGCACGGCCACGACAATTGAAGATCTTCGGATAAAAGTCCTAGACGCGATGTTGACACTGCCCATAGGGCCTCGGACGCCGAGCTCTTTGACCCCAGGGGATGCGCAGGTGAGCGTTGGCCCCGGGATGAGCCGCCGTATAAGTCGACTGCCCGCGACTACACTGCAACGTTCGTATCCCAAGATACTGACCTAAAGCGCTGTATGGGGCTGCCTAGGTATTCACGCCGGAATACCATCAGAAGTACAGGAACCCCTTGTAGCCCTCCGCCGTAGCTAGGTAGGTGCAGCCTCTCATCTACCTAGCCAGGTAGGTGACAGACAGTTCCAGACTTCCAGTCACCGCCTCGGGAGAAGGACCTCGACCCGTCCGATTTTCGGCATGGCCGAATCGGGCACTCGGAGGGGTATTCATCCGAGGTAGCTCGAACGCGGTCATCATTCCTCAGTTTCGACGTCTAAGTGTCATCTGCACCTCTCTCAACAACCTGATTCCGCGGAGATTGGCAGCTGCCCATACACTCGTCCTCCGCCAGCATGGCTTCCACCTGGGGGCGCGCCCCCGAAACTCGACCGTTGTGAAGTGAAGCACAAGACGCTATGGTGAATAATGCTCCTGGAGTTGTGAACTGTGTGCCCTGAAGGGGGTTGCTTTCCTCACCTTGGCCATATATACCGCAGAGAACGGGATAAATATCTATATTAGCCTCCCTGGACCGGGTTACATCCAAGACCACAACCGGATTTCTGTTACGCCGACATCGAGGTTGAACTTCTAAGGCTTACGGTGCGTGGTATATAGCCTGGTAGCCATGCAAACAGACTCTCCTTCCATAGTTGACCATCAACCCGAACTGTTCTCCCATTCTGCAATAATGTTCGTCTTCCTGCTTGCCCTGATCGCTTCTTTGCCTTTCCTGGTGGCAGCCCACGGCGGCATCTGGAACTACTCCATCGCCGGAGAATGGCGTCCCGGGTACTCCCCCATCCCTCCCCCCTACCACCCAACCCACTAACACACCCAGCTTCTTCCCCTACTACCCCGCCGCCTCCCAATCCTCCATCCAACGCCACTGGTCCGACTTCCGCCCCATCCTCAACACCACCCTGCCCACGCTCGCCTGCAACGACCCCGGCACGCCGGCCGAAGAATACGCCACCATCCCCGCCGGCGGCGAGATCTTGGCCTACTACCGCGGCTGGCCGCACGACGTCGGGCCCATCATCGTGTGGATGGCCTACTGCGGGTCGGAGCCGACCGACTGCGTCGGGTTTGATGCGGCGGGGGGACGGCATTGGTTCAAGATCGCGCAGGAGGGGTTGAGCGAGGGGACGGTGAGGGCGGGGACATGGGCGCAGAAGAGGTTGGTTGGGGCAGAGGGAAATTATACATGGCCCGTGACGGTGCCGGAGGGGATGAAGGGGGGAGCGTATTTGATCAGGCATGAGCTGATCGCGCTGCATGTGCCGTTCACGCCGGAGTTTTATCCGGAGTGTGCGCATCTGTTTGTCACGGGGAGTGGGGAGAAGGTGCCGGGGGAGGAGTATTTGGTGTCTATCCCGGGGGTTTGGAAGGAGGATGGTGAGGCAGTCCTCCGTTGTGTCTTGGACGGCTTCTATGGTGACTTTGCTAACCTTCAGTTGAAATTATAGAACTCGAGCTTCATCTCAGTATCTACGAGGAGCCAACGTCGAGCAGGACGGAGTGGACAATCCCGGGGCCGCCGGTCTGGAGCCCCTGAGTAGGGCAGCTTGTTCTGAGTAAGTGGCTCGTTGTTTTCTTGGCTGTTATTGAGGTTCTGATACTATCTCGTTGATGTCTCAAGCTAGTCTGGGGTACGTGTGTACAAGGGGGCATTGATGTCGAGAGTCCCCGTCGGAGCAGTCAAACACTGGTACCTCGCAGAGTTTATATATTCCCTTCCACGAGGAGTAACATAGTTACTTGATAAGCAAGCGCCGCACTGGTAAGCGCTGTAAAGACATTCGGTGGTAGCAATAACAGCTAATTCCCAGTTTAATCCCGGTTATTAGTGCTGCAACTAAATGTCAATGCTGCCCTTACAGATGTACCAGTGCGGCGCTCGCTTGTTTGCGGCGCTTGCTTGTTTGCGGCGCTTGTTCATCAAAGACGCTGCCCCAGGATTTATCCAGCCGTAGTTCAAGTTGACAGATATGAATAACGTAGGGGACAGGGTTTTTGGTCAGCCACCCTTTTCGGCCAGGCAAACTCCGCAGAAATGCGGGGCAACAGCTGCAACACCACAACCACGATCACCATGAAC
>MU855396.1:48746-75763 GCA_033296695.1 Staphylotrichum tortipilum | reverse complement strand
GAAGAACAGCCTGGCGGAGCGCTGCAGGACCCTGAGTCTGGCAGCCTCCGTCACAGTCCATCACAAAGTGTGATAGGGTCGCCAATGGGGTCGTCGATGGGTTGCCGATAGGTCGTCGACGGAGTTGTTGATGGAGTCGTTGACTCCGGGATGCTCAGGGGCTCTCATCAAGGGTTAGGGTTGTCCGAGGGTTGCCAAGGCCTCCGCAGGCTCAGCCTGTTACAGTTCGTTCCAAACTTCTTAACTATAGCTATGCCCCTGACAGCACTCACTAAGAAGGATACCCCCTTCCTCTGGTCAGACTAGTACGAGGAAGCCTTCTAACGACTAAAAGCCCTGCTTATCAGTGTCCCTATCCTAGCACAATGGGACCCCGATAGGAAGACAGTAGTCGAGACAGACTCTTCGGGGTATACAGTCGGAGGAGCACTCTCCCAATACGACGACGATGGAATCCTACGGCCTATAGCCTTCTTTTCAACCCAAAATAAATCTCGGGCTCAATGCCAGAACAAGATGGTAAGTCTTTTCAGTTATCTAGTGGTTCCGTTCTGCACACCGTGTATATCGGGCGTCTGGTGGCTGGCGCTTCTTGTTGACAAGTGCTCTCGGCAAGGCCGCACTGTGCTGAGGACGCCAAGCAAGAGACAGAACACAAGCATGATCCTTGACCCAAACCCCTGCACAGTTGTGTGATCTTCCCTCATGGATCTCTCAACACCACAACGCGTGGAGACATCGAGACGTGTTTGCGATCCACCCGAAGCTGCCCGCACAAGAACTCGAGTCGCGGGCTCTAATTGGCCCTTGTAACACAATTACAAGTACCGCGATTGGCGCGTATTCGGCATATTTTCTTTGTTTGCATCTCTTTTGCCGATTCCAATCACTCACGATTCGCGCTGCGCACCATGGCACCCGCCAAGGCGACTGACAAGGCCATCGCCAAAGCGCTGGCCGACGTGGTGCGACAAATCTACAACGGCCCCGAGCGAGACCAATTGACGGTCAACTATGCGCGCCAGGCCGCAGAGGAGAAGCTGGAGCTCGTGGACGGGTTCTTGAGGGACGGCGACTGGAAGGCGAAGAGCAAGCAGATCATCGTCGACACCATGGTACTGCCCCGCCACCGCTCGTTCAAAGACCCCGAGGATCGGTACTAATGACGCTTTTTTGTTCAGACTGAGCTTGAAGCCGACGATGCCGAACCCCCCCAGCCGTCTTCTCCCCCACCCAAGAAGAGAGCGAAGCCCGCCCCCAAGCCGGCCGCCAGCAAGGGAAAGAACCGCGCGAAGAAGGCAGCGACCCCGTCCGATGCCGAGTCCGAGCTGAGCGATCTCAGCGAGGTGGAAGAAGAACCAGCGCCGCCGCCCAAGAAACGCAAGCTCGCGAAACCAGTAAAAGGGAAGAAGAAGGCGGTTTCCGACGACGAGGAAGACGAGAACATGTCAGACGCCAGCGAAGCGGAGCCCAACTCCCCGCCACCCAAACCCGCCCCCAAGAAGCGCTCAAAGCCGGCGACAGAAAGCGAGAGCTCACTCTCCGACGTGCCCGACGACGCCTCAGAGCCTAAGCTAGCGCCAAAACAATCCCCCACCCCCAAACCCGCCGCCGGCGATGGCGACCCGGACCCAGCCGCCGACACCACCTCCTCCCTCTCCTCCGTGCTCGACGAACCCCCACCGCGCAAGCGCAAAACCAAGTCCGCCGCGGCCCCCAAACCCACTAAAGCCACCAAACCCAAACCCCCCAAGTCCACTACCGCCACCGACTCCCCCGACGATACCCACCTCAAACTCTTGCAAACCCAGCTCTCCAAATGCGGCGTCCGCAAAGTCTGGGCCTTCGAGTTCAAAAAACACGGCTGCGACACCCCGAAATCCAAGATCCGCCACCTGCGCGGCCTGCTCGCAGACGTCGGCATGACAGGCCGCTTTTCCGAGGCGCGCGCCCGCGAGATCCGCGAGATCCGCGAGCTGCAGGCCGATCTGCAGGACGTGATGCAGGGCGAGAAGAGCTGGGGCGTTGGGGGCGGGGGGAGGGGGAACCGGAGGAAGGCTGCTGCTGCTGCTTCTGCTGTGGTGGGGAAGAAGGGGAGGGGGAAGAAGGGGGGGAGCGATGATGAGGAGGAGGTGCGTGAGGAGGAGGAGGACGGGGGGAAGGTTGGGAGTGGGGAGAGCGATGAGGAGGGAGATGCGAAGCATGCTGTTAGGGGGATGGGGCCGGCGAGGAGGAGGGCGGATTTGGCGTTTTTGGGGGACGAGAGTGAGTCGGACTGAGGGGGGGAAGATGGGTTGTGATGATGTTTGGTGAAGGGGGCTCTGTATCAATTGCGGTTTGCTCTTGCTGTTCGGTTTACAGGAGGCTCGGATACCCGTACGATAATTAGCAAACATTGTACTGGTAAGTGGCAAAGGTCAACATTTCGGAACTTGTGGACATCTAACTCGCTTCTCTGGAGATCTCCTGAGACACTTGTTGTTTCTCTAGCAAGCCTCAGCCGCGGGTGGCCTCTTGAGCTTCCGATGCCGCTTCATATTCTCGTCAGTCACTTTGGCGGAGTGGTTAACGCGCTGCCCTGCTAATCCATGGTTAGCCGCTAGGCAGTTCCCTCGGGAGCGTAGGTTCGAATCCTACAGGTGACGTTTTTGCTTTTTCCTCATCCTGCATTCTTGGAAATGGGGTGGGACTTTTGTTCCTGGATTGCTCAGTTGCTGGCCAGTTTTCTGGGGAGTGCTGCAGTCTGATCGAGAGTGTTCTCCGTGGTTGTGCTGGAGAGCCCAATCTGGGTGGTTGTCCAGCTGCACCCCTCGCCACCGCACCAAACTGCAGCTTAGCGGTGGCTGGCTCAGCAGCGGGCAATCTGATGGCGCCCGTCTATTACTTTTATGCAGGCGAACAGCAGGGACAAGGGAGTTTCTCTGAGCCAGTTGGCATCGAGAGCCCTGGTTACTTTGAAGCGTTCATTCTTTGGGCTATCAAGCTAAAGACGGCTACGGATCCCAGGAAAAGTACCGCGTTGTAGAACTGTGGCGGCTTTTCCGTCAGTAGAAGCCCCAGTGGAATGGACATAAAGACTCACGGCTCTCCTCGAAAAGTCCCGTTCCTCATTGTCGGTCCTTGCCTCGATAAAGAGACGCCTGAGATTGGGGAAGCTGGCCTGCATGTCGTCAGCTTCTTCTGGGAAACGAGGTGATCGGAAAGTAAAACACATACCATCTGGCCTTGATACTTTGGGACCTGCCTTGCAGTGTCGAGGCCTTGTCTGAACTCGTGCTTTGGGGGTCTTTGCAGGATGGAGGAGCTGGATGCGAGGTGGCTGCTGCTGGCCGTCGATCAATCAACCCCACCATCTGTGGCTGGAGCTGGGGGCGCCAAGCCACCGCCCTCGACAACCACCACCACCCAGACCCTTGGCAGGCAGCGGCTTGGTCCCTCAACCGAAGCACCAGCGCCTGAACTCTGCGACGACACCTCCGCACGTCGCTTTGGGTTGCGCAGTCTCTCCAACGCCCGACAGACGAGCGACACCACTTGGCCAGCGCACACGACGGCGTGGCCTGCAACAGCCCGGCAAATCTGTCCTTTGTCGCGCCTCGATTCACCGCCCCGCCCCTCTCCCCCTCAGGCCCCCTGGCCACCGTCCCATTCCTCTCGCTCGCCCTCCCTCCGACCACCCCTCCCCGAAGCGACATCTGAACGATGGCGCAGGCTGTCAACCGCATCCGCGGGGCCTTTGCGCCCCCGCGTAAGGGCGAGACGTTCGAGCTGCGGGCCGGCCTGGTGTCGCAGTACGCGCACGAGCGCAAGGAGGCGATCCAGAAGACCATCATGGCCATGACGCTTGGTAAGGACGTGTCGGCGCTCTTCCCGGACGTCCTCAAGAATATCGCCACGGCGGACCTGGACCAGAAGAAGCTGGTCTATCTGTACCTGATGTAGGCCTGCCCCTTGATGCCCCCCAGTCAGTGTGCTGCTGCTGACCCGCCATCGCGCCGCAGGAACTACGCCAAATCCCACCCCGACCTTTGCATCCTCGCCGTGAACACCTTTGTTCAGGACTCGGAAGACCCGAACCCCCTCATCAGAGCGCTGGCGATCCGGACCATGGGCTGCGTGCGCGTCGACAAGATGGTGGACTACATGGAGGAGCCGCTGCGCAAGACGCTGCGGGACGAGTCGCCCTACGTGCGCAAGACGGCCGCCATCTGCGTCGCCAAGCTGTTCGACCTCAACCCGACCATGTGCATCGAGAACGGCTTCCTCGAGACGCTGCAGGAGCTGATCGGCGACCCGAACCCAATGGTTGTGGCCAACTCAGTCCAGGCCCTGTCCGAGATCACCGAGACGGCCCCCGAGACCAAGGCGCTGGTCATCACGCCCGCGACCCTCAAGAAGCTGCTCATGGCGCTCAACGAGTGCACCGAGTGGGGCCGGGTAACCATCCTCAGCACCTTGGCCGACTACCCGCCCACCGACGTCAAGGAGTCGGAGCACATTTGCGAAAGAGTCGCCCCCCAGTTCCAGCACGTCAACCCCAGCGTCGTCCTGGCCGCCGTCAAGGTGGTCTTTATCCACATGAGGCTGGTGAACCCCGAACTGGTCCGGCAGTATCTCAAGAAGATGGCCCCTCCTCTTGGTAAGTCCACAATTGAAGATTCGTCATCTCGAGGGGTTTGTGCTAACCTGACCGGCAGTCACCCTCGTCTCCTCGGCCCCCGAAGTGCAATACGTCGCCCTCCGAAACATCGACCTCCTCTTGCAAGCCAAGCCGGATATCCTGAGCAAGGAGCTCAGGGTCTTCTTCTGCAAGTACAACGACCCGCCTTATGTCAAGCTCCAGAAACTGGAGATCATGGTCAGGATAGCCAACGAGAAGAACTTTGACCAATTACTGTCCGAGCTCAAGGAATACGCACTCGAGGTCGACATGGACTTTGTCAAGCGCGCCGTCAAGGCCATCGGCCAGGTGGCCATCAAGATCGAGGCGGCGAGTGAGAAGTGCGTCAACGCGCTGCTCGACCTGATTGCGACCAAGGTCAACTACGTGGTCCAGGAGGTTATCGTGGTGATCAAGGACATTCTCCGCAAGTATCCGGGCTACGAGGGCGTCATTCCCACGCTGTGCAAGTACATCGACGAGTTGGACGAGCCTAACGCCCGGGGCGCCCTGATCTGGATCGTGGGCGAGTATGCCGAGAAGATCAACAACGCCGACGACATATTATCCGGGTTTGTTGACGTATTTGCGGAGGAGTTTACTCAGGTCCGTTGCGCTCACTATCCATCCCAAAAAATTACCCAGACTGATCTTGTTCACAGACACAATTACAAATCCTCACCGCGGTTGTCAAGCTCTTCCTCAAGAAGCCCAGCAACAACCAGGGCCTCGTCCAAAAGGTGCTCCAGCTCGCCACCGCCGACAGCGACAACCCAGACATCCGCGACCGCGCCTACATCTACTGGCGCCTCCTCTCGGGCGACCTCGACGTCGCCAAGGTCAGTCCCCTTTTATCCCCCTCCTTTATTCCCCACCATCTACTAATCCCCTTCCCAGAACATCATCCTTGCCCAAAAACCCCCCATCACCACCACCGTCAGCAGCCTCCCGCCCATCCTCCTCGAGCAGCTCCTGTCCGAGCTCTCTACGCTCGCATCCGTCTACCACAAGCCGCCCGAGTCGTTCGTCGGCAAGGGCCGCTTCGGCGCGGAGGCGATCCAGCGCGCCGCCATTCAGGAGCAGCGGCAGAACGCCGCCGAGAACCCCATCGCGGCCTCCGTGGCGGCCGCCGCGGCCGCTGCTAATGGTGGTGCTGCTGGCGGTGCGCAGCAGAGCAACAACGAGAATCTGCTCGATATCGACTTTGATGGGGCTGCGCCTGCCAGCGCGGAGCAGAACACGGCTACCCCTGAGAGGGTCGCGAGTCCCGTGTCCGGCGGGGCGCCGGCGCAGGGTGGGGGGATGGCGGATATCATGGGCTTGTTTGACGCGCCGCTGCCGGCTGCGTCGCCGTCGGGCAGTGGGAGTGGACCGGCAGCCGGGGGAGTGGGGGATCTGATGGGCGGGTTTGCGGGGATGGACCTGAGCGGGGCGAGCGCCCCGCCGCCGCCGGGGCAGCAGCTGGGGCACGGCAACGGGAATGGGAATGAGGGTGGGAAGGGGAGCGATGATTTGCTGGGGCTGTTTTAGAGGGGGGTGCTACGATTACTGACTTACCCCGGCTACCTTACTTGGCGGTACTATGCAAGGGGTGGTGGGCTGTTGGAAAGGGGGAGGGGTTGGGGTTGTGGATGTGGTTGTGATTTGGTTGGTGCTTGATGGTAGTGGTGTGATACCGGGGTTGACAGGACAAGAAAAATCTTTAGAATCGTCGTCTTCCTCTCCCGCCACACGCCCGATGTGCATCTGCGGCTGAAGCCGATCAACTCCCTGCCAGGCCAGGGGCCACAGACAGCTGACGTTGCCTCTTCCCGCGCCAATGGGCAACCCACCCAGCCAAACGCCTCCCTGTGCGCTCGGTCGCTCGGCCGCGCAACAACCACCGATGCGGCGATGACGAGACGAGAGCGGTTTTGGGTGGCGTGCGCTAGAAGATTCGCCCGCCTGCTCGGCCTGCACCGCATCGCACCATTGGAGGGACCCGCGCGCATCTGCCGCCGCCGCCTGGCCGCAGAAGATGGTTGCAGCAGGAAGCGGATATATTGTTCATATTGGCGATAGGATGAAAGCTCCCTGACCTGACCCGCTGGCCAGGCCCAGGCCAAGGAAGCCGTTGCGGGAATGTATTGTTGCGGCGGTGGAGCAGGGGGGAGGTTGGGGCATGGCTGAAGAGGGCTTGGCCGTGGAAGGATGGGCAGGCTTTGGTTGGTGTTCTTTCGCGAGGATCATCGAGGAGTTGGGGGCTGGTCGGGACTGGACTGACGAGTTAGGGGCGTAGCGCGGGATCATCCTGTGAGTTGAGTTGAGTGATGGGCCGGTGGGTGGACTGGTGGACTGGTGTGCTGGTGTTAGTGCGGCGGCCGCGCGCGCAGGAATTGAGGCGAAGATTCATCCGTGGTCTCGCTTGGTTTGTGGATCGCGTGCTGGCGCTTGGGATGTCCATAATAGTGCATCGTATTCCGTACATCCACAGTAGATATTCTGTTCCTGGTTTGACAACGGCACTTGGAGATATTCAATGCCCAGGTCAACTTCTGGTCGAGGCGCTGCCATCCCAACCCCCCGCGTGCCGTCTCCGCTCACTTGCTTCCTTGCCGCGAAAAAGCAGCAAAGAGAACGATGCCGGGGCTGTGGCCCGCTGTGGCTCTGGGGACGATGCCGCGTCCCGAGTCCATCCCCGCCGCCGAGAGGAGCACGCGCTGCTCGGCAGACCCGGCACACCTGATGTGTCCCCGCTGGTCCCTGGATTGCCCACGTTCATCTCGTCGTGCTAGCGTAACGCTTTGATGCAGCCCCCGCCTTCTGCTTCTGTGCTAGGACCGGCTGGGTTTGGTCCGCTGGGGGGAGGGCGACGAGGTCATGGAAGGACCGTGGAAAGAGTGTGGAAGAGGGGGGCAGACATGCCCTGGCTGGTGGAGAGACTTGGAGGTGAGGCTAGGGCTGAAAGTGGGTTAGGGCCTAGCACTGCCAGATCGAGGCCCCTGGCTGCCCCTCGACTGCCCCAAACCGGTAAGAGGTGGACTCGGCATTTGCTGCGGGCCCCACCGCACGCCCCATGCCAGGTCAAGACCACGGAGGTTGAAGCCCCACCACTTATGATCGCTGGCTTCATTCCAGCTCTCCATCTTTTTTCGTCCTTTCTTTTTACGAAGCGCATGACCTGACGGCGGCCAGCAGCAAGTGGTTCGCCGTCAAGGGGGGCTAGCGAACGATCGGGCATCGGGGTTTTCGGCATTTTGAGAATGTCGGCGTTGGCTGCGTTGCCTCATGCAGTTCCACCCTGGAGCGGGAGCCAGAGAGCAAGTGTTGGGAAGAGACAGAGAAACCAGACATGAACAGACAGCCAGACGACAGACAGAACTTGGTCGGATTCGGCCCGCTTTGTAACGGGCCGTTGGGACTTTGCAGCAGCTCAAGAAGCACCAGCCAACTCCTCCTGCGCGCTGCGAACACCAAGCAGCCCTGCGCACGAATTAGGGGTTCGGGGCGCCTCCCTCCGTGAGCACTTCTGGCCAAGACATGGGTCCCCATGGGTCCGTAGGGTCACCCACCCCTTAGCGTCCGCTCAAACCGGGGCAAGCAAGGAGTGCGGGGGTTGCCATGCGGCGGCGGGGGACGACGAAGCCAATGATGGTGCGTCCCGAGACACCAGGAGCCCGGCCTAGCGCTCCTCGAACCATCGTCCGCCACACCCGGGGCTGTCCTGGGCAGACGTTAGGGCACACCACTCACGCGCTATTAGCAGGAACCCGGGGAGCCTCTTTGCCTCGGAAAAACGAGGAGTTCTACGCTCCAGGTCGCGCGCATCATAAGCAACTCGAGCTGCTGCTGCTGCTCGCATCCACGCCCGTCCACGATGCAGGCCTCCTTCTGCTCCATCTGCACCTCCTCCACCGCGGCGGGACGAAAAAGCAAAGCCAGCAGCAGATAAGGACCACCCACCCACCCACCCACCTACTGCCCTTGGCCTCCCCGTGCCGCCGATCGACCCCGACCTCGACGACCCCATCTTTGCTGCTGTGCCCGCCATGGACGGCCCACACGGCAAGACCCGACATCCGGGGCGGGATGATGCGGGGCAGCTGGAAGACGAGAATCTGGGGCCATATCTCAACCGCGTCATCTGGTCCCTGGCCGGCCTCACAACATTGTTCGTCGCCCTGCGGATATACAGCAAAGTACTACGGCGACGACAATTGTGGTGGGATGACCATGTGCTGGTTGCAAGCTGGGTATGTCTTCTACGGCGCTGCCCCTCCTCCCCAGTGGTCCCCACACAGAATGTAATATCCCACAGGCAAAGAATCCCCTGACTGATCGCCCCAGGTCGCCCTCGTCTTCTCGATCGCCATGCAGTCCGTCGCCGTGTCGTACGGCCTCGGCCGGCACTACGCCCTGCTGACGTCCGAGGAGAACTCGGGGGTTGCCATGTACTCCATCATCGCCGGCTTCGGCTCCATCCTGACGACCTGCTGGAGCAAGACGTCCTTCGCCCTCTCGCTACTGCGCATCACGACTGGCAAGCTCCGCTTCACCATCTGGGCCATCATCATCAGCGTCAACATCGTGCTCGGCACCAATGGTCTGCTGCAGTGGATCCAGTGCTGGCCCATCCAGAAGCGCTGGCACTACGACACGCTCGAGGGGACCTGCTTCCCCTCGCAGATCATCCAGAACTATAACACTTTTTTTGCCGGTATGGACTTGTCAGGCTTCCCTATTTCAGCCAGCTGGACTGACAAGTAATTATCGGGTGTGCAGCCTTCTCGGGCCTGATGGACATTGTCCTGGCGCTGCTGCCGTGGAAGATCATCTGGACCGTCGCCATCAACAAGCGGGAGAAGCTCGGTGCGCTGATCCTCATGAGCGCCGGTGTCATGTAAGTTTTGCTGCCGTGACCCAAGACCCAACTAACTCGCAGGGCGTGGCACTGACACCGCGGAATCAACAGCGCTGGCGTCATGGCCTTCCTCAAAATCAAGACTGTCTACGTGATCGGAAACGACAACGGTAAGCCGCAACCCCCCTTCCATCCTCTCCCCACCCCTCCTCCCAAGAATACCAACTAACCCCCCTTCTCCCCCGCAGCAACAACAGTTGACCTCTTCATCTTCGGCACGGCCGAGCCCGCGACAGCCATCATGGCGGCCTCGATCCCGGTCCTCCGCATGCTGATCCGGCGCGACGGCCACGCCAAGCCGGCGCAGTTCATCGTACTCGGCGAGAACGGGCTGAAATCGACCCAGCTCCCCCCGCGCCTCACCGGGGTTGGCGGCGGCGGTGCCGGTGGCACGACAATCTCCAAGCACGGCGGCGACGACGCCGACTCGTGGTCAAAGGTCTCGCACCTCGAACAGGCTCGTCTCCGAAACCGAGACGAAGAGTGGACTGACTGACGTTTTTTTGTGTGTTTTTTCTTTTGTGTAGGAGAACCTCCGGCCAACGCAGACATGATTTTGTCTCCTTTTTTTATTATTTTGCTACGATATCAGGGTTTTTTCATTCTAAGGGATTGGTTATTCCATCTAGTTTTCAATATACCCACCATCTCACAATCACCTACCTAAGTCCCAAGTCATATGTGACATGTCTGCCGATGCCATCAAGTGGAACCCCTTACCTTGACCTTCTGGATGCCCCTTCCCCTCCCCAGGGGCTGTGACTGAATCCTCCCTATCCATCCCACCCCGCGCACGAAAACCAATCCGAAGCCAACACAAACCAATGAATCGAAACATCTCGCCCTAAAACACCCGTGCACCGACAGGTCAACCGTGGTTCCCAGCCCCAAAACGCCTCCGTCTGTGCGTATCTCAACAGCTGTGCGCAACAAACCAGTTCCCGTCCCAAGGAACCACCACCCCCCACCATCGCTTGCCCCCAAGCCGAGCCGGCTTGTCTCAACAAGGCACAAGGCCGTTGAGCCTCCGAGGTCAAGCAGTCAGTGCGCACGCAGTCAGTGCGCAAGGCACGATCTGGGGTTGCAGCGCAGGCCGAGCCTAACTCAGGCGAGTGGCCCTACCAAGGATGGGAACTAGTGGGCTGGGCTGGGTTCGTTTAACCTGGTTGGTGGGATGTGGGCGGTGGCCACTCGCAACCAAATGTGGTGGGCAGGCAAGTCAGCGGACAGGGCGAGGCCCGAGGAGTCGGGTGCTACATGGTGCGAATAGCGCAATCCGATGTTTTTTTTTTGGCCCTACCGAACAGGATGGTCTGGTCTGGCTTGTGCAAGTGGGTGGGCAGTGTTTGCCCGGGCAGGCCATGTCGGTCTGATGTTCAAACAGTTGAACAAATAAACAATTTGGTGGGAAAGGGGCGCGAGGAGGTCCCACCGCGCGGGCGGCGATTGATGGGATTTGGTTGCGGCAAGTGGGCGATGGGAAAAGTGGTGCGGTGGCGAAGTCAGTCGGCTTGGTGACCAGCGGGAAAAGTTCGGGTGCTGGATTCCTGTCACTCGCTCACCCGAGCGAGGCGGAGAGTCGGGGTTTGGTGTGTGTGAGCCGACCAAGCCACCGATTTTCTTGGTGGGGTCGAAGAGGCTGGCTGCGCATCCTCTCCTCCTCGCTGGGAACATCGTCGTTCGTTAGGTTGGGACTGGACGCTTCGGAAATTGGGATATGTGGGTTTGCACGTTAGTTGATGCGCTGCAGAGCTCTGTACCGTTAATTGATGCCTGTGAGTGCAGCCCCTGTTGGCCACTGCTATCACGCGTCCTGGAGGCCAGAACAGGCGCACTTCTCCGGCCTGGGCATGCATGGCTGCGGCGGAAGCAGGAGAGCAGCAGGGGCGGGCAGCGGCGGGTCTGGGGATACAAAATTGGCAGCTTGCCCCCAGTGTTGGTGTCGCATGGGCAGTTTCTGGGGAGAGATAATCCGCACGGAAAGGTGTGTTGCCAGATGACAGGCAGGTCTCCCTCCTCCAACAAGCCAGCTCGTATGCTGCTGGTGGGTGCGTTGCACAGCAGATGGCTGGGTCAGCTGCGAGAGCTTGAGAGGAGGTCAGGCGTAAGCGGGCGCGATCAGTGTGGCAGTCTGCCTTCGTGGCGGGCGGTTTGTCCAGGCTGTGTGGTGGTTGTCCGTCCTTTGTGTGTGTGTGCGGCCTGGGGTGTGCGGTGTTGTTGACTGCGTGATGGTGCTGGTCAGACATTGGTGGTCTGGATTTCCGTTTCGTGCCTTTCCCATCCCTCCACCGTCTTGCACTCGGCCGCCTGCTGGCGACTGCCGTATCGATACTGCGAGGCCACCCGCCTCCACGAGGTCCCCATCACGCCGGCCAAAATAGCAGGGCGCGGTGTCTTATACAAGGGAGCGACGTCGACAACCACTGCCAAGCCCGCTTTGGCTCTCGGAATGGCATTGTCCAACGCTCGGCCGGGCGCCGGGCGTTTCGGGCCGTGAGCGGGCTGAAGGCGAGGGTTGTGCTGGACTGATTGGGCCGCGATGGCCCGGCGACAACGAGAGCGTTGCCAAGCCCAGGTCGGCTAAATGAAATCTTTTCCACTCAGCGACGCTGCGATATGCCTCGAAACACCACCATCCGTGACGGAACGCGCGACAATTCGGAACCCCCCCTGGCGTGGACGAGAGCCGCGCTCAGATTGGCCAGGTGGGCCTATGGCGAGCCTCGTCGGCCATCGCGCGTTCGCTTGCGGCCACGAGGGAGCCTGTGGGCGGGTCGTGCATGGAAAGAAGGTCCGAAGATACCTGACGCCGGCAGCCAGATCTCAAAAACCTCTCATCGACGGCGGCCTGCAGGCTCCCTTCGGCTCGGCGCATCCATGCATGTCACCTTGCGGGCGGCTTGGTGCGCCATTTCCATGCTTCATGCCTCGCGGATCCCGCCAACGGTCTGGAGATGCACACAATATGTGAGGCGAACGGAGACGAACGAGGTCAATCGCAGTGTCTGCCGGGATTTTATCGTGCCGTTTCGCCTGCGTTTGTCGTGTTGTGTTCCCGTTTCGGGCTGCAACGAGCAGACAGCCCAATCAGGCGGGCGTGAAGGCGCCAGCGTCGGCCGCGACAGGGGGCAGCACCGTCCCGCCTCATGGATCCCTGTCCAGCCACCAACAATTACGTCGTCGGCGCCCAAGTCTGGGGCATTGGAGTGGGGCAGGGAGCTCTTGGTTGCACTGCGCGCATCTTACTCACGGTTCCATGTCGCGCACTCAGCATGCCTCTCCCTCTCAAAACCGCCTCGATATCCTCCAGAGTGCCTGTAATCCCCAACACACAGCATTTTCCGCAGGTTCTCCATCTCTCTTGGTGCCTTATTGTTGTTGTTATTGATCGAGAGCCGCGGGAAGCGGAGACGCACTGAGGCAACACAGCGTTCTGCCTCGCACACTGTCATCGATTACCCCGCTCTAGCCGCAATCTGTCCCACCCAAAACAAGCACGCAGCTGCTGCCCCGCCATCTTATCAAGAGCTCGATTTGACCCCAAGCTCAGGTCTGGAATTTGGTTTTCTGGTTTTCTGGAATTCTCCTTTACTTTTTATATTCCAGCCAACCCCAGCCCCGAATCACCCAAACCACCCGAACCACCCACCGAACTCGTCTGCTTCTGGAACGCGACCCGCAAACACCCAACTGCCCGCCCCAACCAATTGCATCTGGGCACCCAGCCAGACCACAGCGCTCCCCCGGCGCGCGCGTTCCTCCCCCTCCGATCTTCGTCCTTCCTCGTTTCAATCCGAACTACCCCCAATCCCACCCACAATGCCCGGCGTCATCGAACACGCCCCAGGCTCATCAGGCCGCCTGCTCCTCATCTCCAACCGCCTGCCAATCACCATCAAACGCTCCGACGATGGCCAATACTCCTTCTCCATGTCCTCGGGCGGCCTCGTCACCGGCCTCAGCGGCCTGTCCAAGGCCACAAGTTTCCAGTGGTACGGCTGGCCCGGCCTTGAGGTGCCCGAGGCCGATGCGGGGCCGATGCGGGAGCAGCTGAAGGAGAAGTACAATGCGATCCCCGTCTTTGTTGACGACGAACTGGCTGACCGCCACTACAACGGCTTTGCGAGTGCGTCCAACGACCTTCCCCCCCCTCCAAACCCCGAAGATGGATGTGGGCAGCTAGCTAACAAGCTCCCCCGCCACCAGACTCGATCCTATGGCCTCTCTTCCACTACCACCCCGGCGAGATCACCTTCGACGAGTCCGCCTGGGCCGCATACCGCGACGTCAACCGCCTCTTCGCCAAGGAGGTGGCCAAGGACGTACAGGACGGCGACCTGGTCTGGGTCCACGATTACCACCTGATGCTGCTGCCCGAAATGCTGCGCGAGGAGATTGGCGACACCAAGAAGAACGTCAAGATTGGCTTCTTCCTCCACACCCCGTTCCCCAGCAGCGAGATCTACCGCATTCTTCCCGTGCGGGAGCAGCTATTGCTGGGCATCCTAGATTGTGATTTGATTGGGTTTCACACATACGACTATGCTAGGCACTTTTTGAGCAGTTGCTCTCGGATTCTGTGAGTTGTTGTCTGTCGCTTTCTTTTCCTCCTAGGCCACGGACTAACACGCTGCAGCTCCACTCAAACAACACCAAACGGTGTCGACTGGAACGGCAGGTTCGTTACGGTCGGCGCGTTCCCGATCGGCATCGACCCCGAGAAATTCGTCGACGGCCTCCAGAAGCAGTCGGTGCAGAACCGCATCGCCGCCCTCCGGCGCAAGTTCGAGGGCGTCAAGCTCATCGTCGGCGTCGACCGGCTCGACTACATCAAGGGCGTGCCGCAGAAGCTGCACGCGCTCGAGGTGTTCCTCACGGAGCACCCCGAGTGGATCGGCAAGATCGTGCTCGTGCAGGTGGCCGTGCCCAGCCGGCAGGACGTCGAGGAGTACCAGAACCTGCGCGCCGTGGTCAACGAGCTGGTCGGGCGCATCAACGGCAAGTTCGGCACCATCGAGTTCATGCCCATCCACTTTCTGCACCAGTCGGTCTCGTTCGACGAGCTCACGGCCCTCTACGCCATGAGCGACGTGTGCCTCGTCAGCTCGACGCGCGACGGCATGAACCTGGTCTCGTATGAGTACATCGCAACGCAGCGCGAGCGCCACGGCGTCATGATCCTGTCCGAGTTCACGGGCGCCGCCCAGAGCCTCAACGGCAGCCTCATTGTGAACCCGTGGAACACGGAGGAGCTGGCCAACGCCATCCACGACGCCGTCACCATGTCGCCCGACCAACGCGAGGCAAACTTCCGCAAGCTCGAGCGCTACGTCTTCAAGTACACGAGCGCCTGGTGGGGGCAGAGCTTCGTCGCCGAGCTGACGCGCATCAGCGCCGTCGAAGAGGGCAGGGACGAGCGCAACGAGACGTCGCTCAAGCTGGCGTTGAGGCATGCCGCCGCGGGAGTGGTGGGTGGTGTCGCGGGCAAGCCTGACCAGGGCGCGCAGGAGGAGGAGCCTGCTGCCGAACCTGCCGCGGCTGCTGCTGCTGAGAACAAGGAGTCGGCGGAGTGAGGGTGGTGTTTTCTTTCTTTCTTTCTTTCCGTTTCTGTTGGGTGATGGCGTTTCTACTAGCGATGGTGGACAAATACAAAAGAGGGCATATGTCGCAAGCTCCGGGGGGGATGTGTCAGGGACGGATGGATTGTTGTTGGAAAGGGAGGGTCTTCCGCTGTAAGGACGAGGTACGAGGGTCATATCTCGAAAGCGATGCTGTTTTTGGCTTGTTTTGCTGTTTTTATTAGTATCTCTTACTTTGTCAAGGATAGAATTGCTGCATGGGAGTGGGCGTCGCCGACCTTGAGATCGTCAAGCTGAGGTCTGTGTCATGCAAACATGTTTGTTGAGTTGTGTCGTTTTGCTTGGCTCTCCGCGATGCCGAACACCCGGGAGCCTGGCTCATCTCGTACGAAGGGCCACTCGTGGGGCCGGCTCATCTGTCCCAGCGCGGGGAGAAGACGTCGTCGGCTGCGGGGCACAGCGAGAGGCCTCTCGACGTCAGTTGGCGTCAGCTTCTTATGCCCAAGACAGGCGGGACGCGGGTGGGAGAGGGGCCAGCATCCCTGAGATTCCTGGCACCACCCAGCTCGGGTGGCTTGGCAGCCAACCCACCAGATGCGAGCAAAGCGAACCCCCCCCGGCTCGTCGGAGCCCCATGTGTCGTCGGGCGTGACCAATCAGACGCTGCGGCGCAAAGCTTAGCTGTCAGGGGGGCTGTGCAAAAGCCTCAGGGTCCTTGTGTCAGGGCGCAGGACAAGCTTTTCTGGGCCGGGGGTCCTGATCGCGACGGTATTGAGAGGCTGTGATCCTGATGGTTCGCCAAGGGACGGGTGTTGAGGGTACGTAAGACGGGGAGGGAAGGGGGGAGATGAGGAGGGGAGTATAAGAAGACTGGAGGGGGAGGGGATCGTGTGTATTTCGGTTCAGCAAGACAGCACTCAAGACTTTGTTTTCTTCCTTCTCCTTCTCCTCACTTAGTTGGTACATCGCTTCAGCATGTACCTCGCGTACAAGTACGCCAGAAAGCGGCTCAACGAGCACAAACAGGCCAGCGCCGAGGAGCAGGCGTTCCAGCAGCTCCCTCAGCAAACGCCACCGCTTGCCCCCGTCCAAGTCCAAGATGGGGCGGCACTCTCCTCGTCGGCGGACGACACGCGAACGCTTACCGATTCGACCCCGATGTCCTCCTCCTCCCTCCCCGGCCCTGCGGCGCCCGGTCCTGACTCGCCGGAGGAAAAGCGCCGCCGCCGCACCTACCGGCTCAAGATCATTGTTGGGTTGTTTGCGCCGTTTACCCTGCAGGCGCTGGATACCACGATTATTGCGTCGGCGTTGAAGTTTATAGCTGATGATTTCCGTGAGTTGTCTCCTTTCTCACCTCTCCCCTCTTCGCCTCCCTCTTCTTACCCCCCACCACCGCTACACACAAAAAAAAACGAAAAAAAAAAAAATCAATACATCCAAGTCATTCCCCCCACATCCCTTCCCCTTTCCACACCATCAGCACCCCTACCCCTACCTGCCCGTCCCACACCATCACCACCCCCTCACCACCCCCCTCCCCTTCTGTCTCACATCCCATCCCATCCACTAACCCCCCCGTTTTTCCTCCCAGACGAACTCACCCTCCTAAACTGGATCATCACCTCCTTCACCCTCACCTCCTCTTCCTTCCTCCCGCTCTTCGCCCAGCTCGCAGACGTCTTTGGCCGCCACGCGACCCTGCAGTTCGCGCTGCTCGCCATCGCGCTCGGTTCCGCGCTATGCACCGCCGCGCCGACGAACGCCTTCCCCATGCTTTTGCTGGGGCGAGCGATCCAGGGGGTGGGCGCGGCGGGCGCGAATATTTGCGTGAGGGTGATCCTGGCGGATCGGGTCAGTCTGAAGGAGTATGCGAAGAATTGGACTGTTTTTGCGATTGTCTCGGGGGTGGGGTTTGGGGTGGGACCCGTGGCCGGGGGGTATTTGACGGCGGTGAGTTGGAGGTGGTGTTTTGCGGTGAATTTGCCGGTGGTGGTGGTGGGCATGGGGTTGGTGGCGTGGTTGTTGAGGGGGCTATTGGTTGGGCCGGTTTATCAGGGGGGTGAGTTTGAGGCGGGGAGGGAAAGGGAGTCGAGGGCGGGGAGGTTTTGGGGGAAGATGGCGACGATTGATTGGGGTGGACAGACGTTGTTTTTGTTGGGGTTTGGGTTGCTGGTGCTGGGGTTTACTTGGGGCGGTGGCACGTACGCGTGGGACTCGGCGCCGGTGTTGGTTGCGCTGGTGGTTGGGGGCGTGTTGGCCGCGACGTGGGTGTGGTATGAGTGGGCGATGGTGCCGGGGAGGGTGATGGCGAGGATGTTTCCGAGGCAGAAGGCCATGATGCCGTGGGAGCTGTTGATGACGAGGGATGTTGGGTTGTTGCTGGGCATCAACTTCTCCACGGGCACGGCTATGTTCGCGGTCATGTACTTCATGGACCTGTACTTTACCCTGGTTCAGGGGCACAGCGCGAGCCATGCTGGGCTGGCGCTGCTGTACTTCTTGCCTGGGCTGGGCGGTAAGTTTCCCTCCCCTCGCCTCACCCCAGCACCCGCTAACCCTTACAGTCGGCGTCTACACCACCATGGTCTTCATCAACGCCTGGCCGCGGCAGACTGTGCCCATCCTCTTCCTCGGAACCACCGCCGCGGCGGTCGGCATCACCGTCATCGCCTACGGCTGCCACACCGACTACCTCAACCTCATCTACGGCATGATGGCGCTCACGGGCTTCGGCGTGGGCGTCAACATGAACCCAGGCACGCTGCACGCACTAGCCTACTTCCCCGGCATGACGGCGCCCATCACCTGCCTGACCTCGTTCGCGTTCCCCTTCGGCGGCACCGTCACGCTCACCATCATGTCGAGCGTGTTCAACAACAAGAGCGGTGTCGGCCACGTGGACCCCCGGACCGGCATCGTGTGGGCGTTCGCTGCCGTCGCCCCGATCATGTGGCTGGCCGTGCTAATCACGACCTTCCTGGGGAACGTGTGGATTGGCAAGGACGGCAACCACCAGGTCGTGCGTGGGGCGTGGTTCTGGAGCTTGATCACCCGCAAGAAGCTCGAGAAGGTGACGAGGTCGAGGATGGAGGACGCCAGAGCGGGGGACATTGGTTTGAAGCCTGTACCTCGGAGCACCCCTGAGTACGGGGCAGACATTGAACATGGGAGAAACAATGGGGCACAATACTAACGGCAGGGAACCAGCATATACTTGAGGGAGGCGTTTTGAAGGTTGGGCTTTTGCGGGCGTTGACAAAGGATACATAGAGATAGAGCCATTGACATTTTCTCTCATGCGGTGCCTCCTTGTGTCCAAACCTGGCAAGGGGGGGGGGGCGGTGCGCGGCACAGCTCAGGGGTTTGATTGTGGATTCTGTTTCAGCAAACGCCGCCGACGCCAATCACAGCAGCATTGGCAGCATGCAGGAGTGCGGCAGCAAGATGCTGCATATATACTTTATTTACTCCAGACCTGTGCTCTTCCAGCGCACGACCACGCCGCTTCTCTCTTGCACCTTGTGTCCATCCTTCAGGACCGGCCAAGTCACGATGATCTCCCCTCTTTCAGCCGCTTTATTCCTCCCAATTGCATTTTCAGGGGCCGTATCGGCCGTGTCATTCATCAATCCTCCTCCGCCTTCAGGACTCGGGACAACGGCGGATTTTGGATCAAACCCAGTCTACACAGAGGGCTCCGCAATCAGGGTTGCATGGACCGACACTGCAGACAACGGCATTCCCTTCTCTGTTGTGGTCCTCCAAGTCGACTACTCCAAAGGCACAGCCGACATACCAAGCAGTCAGGCGTTTGAATATGTGATCCGTGAGTTGGCCTCATGATTTACCCCTACTATCTCGCCCTTGTTCCTGAACAACCAACCTCTGTAGATAATGGCGTGAACCTTACCAGCACCACCTGGGTGGCTGGGACCGCCAAAAACCTGTCCTTTTCCAACGTCTTTGTGCTCGACGTCTTCTTCCAAGGGGACACAGCCGGGCGAGCACTTTCGCACTGGTTCAACATCACGAGCGACTCGGTTACGACTGCGTCCACCAGTGCCTCGTCTAGCACAGCAACGTCAACAACGACATCTTCCACCGCAACATCGTCGACAACGACAACGGCAAATCTACCGGCGGCGGCGGTAACAGCAGATGGTGGTTTCAGCACGGGAGCCAAAGTCGGGGTGGCTGTGGGAGCGGTCGTGGTGTTGATGCTGGGGGTCGTTATCGGCTGGTTGTGGTCGAGGAGGAGGACTGGAACCGGGAGCAGTGGCCATGAGCAGCAGTCCGGGAATGCCCTGCCGCCCGCGGCAGAAAAGGGTCTGTCGTACGCCAGCTTCTCAACGCCGCATGAGATGGACACTGGGCCTCGGATACCCGAACTTGATGGGAGGCGGTACGGTCAGGCACATAGGGAATTAGAGTGACCAACAAAATTTAGGGGCCTGTGTCTGATCACGTTGATGGCTCTGGGTACGACAAGCTCTGGGTGTTCTCTTGCTCAAGTTCGGAGTACAGGTTGGCTGGCGGCGATCATGTTTCCCTCATAGAATGTACCGCCTCGAGGGCAGTCTTTCTTGCCTACTTGATCAGAGCCGGCGCCGTTCACGCTCACCTCACGGGTGACTGAGCATGCATCTCACTTCGCGGGTTCAATATTCCTGTATGTGACAAGTCACACAAACGGATCAGGCCGAGTGCTGAATATCTCAAAAGCACTTGCACCTGGAGCGACTCACTCCATATTCCAGCCAGCTTCAAACAACAATGCAGGCGCAAGATCCCACGACTAACTGCAAATCTCACAGACTCGTCGTCATAATTCCCGAGGGTGATTCCAAAGCCCCAGTAAGACTTCACTTACACGGCTCCCAGGGGCGGCGACCGTTGGCTTCGAGAACTACATGCTGGCGGAACTGGACGAGACCCCCAGGCTTCTTGGGCGCGAGCCACGACTTGTGAGTTCATGGCTCTCCAAGATATACGCAAAGGCAAACGCAAATATAGCGCCCCATCACCATATTTACATTTACCCACTGTCGCATGGACCGGAGATGAAGATCTGGGCAACACATCGGCACCGTTAACTTAATATCGCTCAGCATTGGCAACCCTCGTTTAGGAACATCGGAGCGGACCGCGAGAGCAAGTCTGCCCACCTGCCGTACATCCCCGCCTACGACGCCTCCCCCTCACCTCCCCATTGACAGATTACAGGCTGAATTGGAGGTGGACTACCTCTAACGATTCTAATGGCTGGAAGACCCGGTCGACGTCACCAAGGCCCACCCGCTAGCACCCAGGAGGGGAGGTGGTTACACCCCAATCCAGGGGTACGGAGGGAGGCAGCTTCTCCATGCCTCCCCATCCCCCGCATGCACCGCATTCTCCCAGCTTCCCCAACCCCGTGCGGAGAAATCCTACGGGTGGAAAAACACCCTGGCACCGACGCGAGGATCCCAATTCCCATCTTGGCGGGGGACTACGGTTGTTGATTTAGGATAAATTGCACACCGGGAGCAGGGGTCTTGGCGACAAAGGCGATGTCACGGTCCGTTGTGTCCGGGATGCCGGTATGATGCCACAGTCGCTCGCGGTTCCGGCATTCTGGAAGCATTTATAATGTCGGGGCGACGATCCCTCGTCCAAGGCAACATGACAGCCCGGCATCGCCACCACTCCTCCCCATCCTCCCCCGCCCCCTCCTCCCCCCTCACAGGTCTCGATCATGAGGAGCTTACTCCTGCTCGCGGCCGTCGGCCTGGCCGCCGCAGAGGACGGCCTCAGTGCCTGGCTTCGATACGCCCGCATCTCGGGTGCCAATGGCTTCCACAGCAAGCTCCCGTCCGCCATCGTCACCCTGAACGCCACCGAGGGGTCCCCCGTCTACACTGCTGGTCAGGAGCTCTCCCAGGGCATCGACGGCATCTTTGGCAAGAAGCTGGCCCTCGGCACATCCCTCGCCCGCGGCAACGGCAAGGGGAAGGGCAATGGCAAGGACACGGCCACTGCCACGGTCGGCACGGTCCACGCCTACGTCGACAGCAACCCCAACGCAGCCGCCGGCCTCCCCGAGCTTGACGACGACGGCTTCTACCTGAGCGTCTCCCGCGGCGAGGTGCTCATCCTCGGCCAGAACGAGCGCGGCGCGCTGTACGGCGCGTTCCACTACCTCTCGCTGCTCGCGCAGGGCAACTGCTCCGACTTCAAGCTCACGTCCAACCCCAACGCGCCCATCCGTTGGGTCAACCAGTGGGACAACATGCAGGACGGCGGCACGCACGGCAGCGTCGAGCGCGGCTACGGCGGCAAGTCCATCTTCTTCTGGGACGGCGCGGTGCGGCCCGACCTGACGCGCGCCGGGCGGTACGCCCGCATCCTCGCCTCCATCGGCATCAACGCCGTCGTGGTCAACAACGTCAACGCGGACCCCAAGACACTCACCCCCGCCAACATGGACGGCCTGGCGCGCATCGCCGACGTGTTCCGCCCGTACGGCGTGCAGCTCGCGGTGGCGCTCAACTTCGCCTCGCCGCAGACGCTCGGCGGGCTGTCGACGTTCGACCCGCTCGTGCCGGAGGTGGTGGCCTGGTGGCAGGGCATCGCCGACGAGCTGTACAAGCGCATCCCCGACATGGCCGGCTACCTCGTCAAGGCCAACTCGGAGGGCCAGCCGGGCCCCATGACGTACAACCGCACGCTGGCCGACGGCGCCAACATGTTCGCGCACACGCTCAAGCCGCACGGTGGCATCATCCTGTTCCGCGCCTTCGTCTACAACTCGCAGACGCTCAACCAGACGCTCGACTGGAAGGCCGACCGCGCCAACGCCGCCGTGCACTACTTTGACGGGCTCGACGACAAGTTTGACGACAACGTGGTCATCCAGGTCAAGTACGGCCCCATCGACTTCCAGGTGCGCGAGCCCGTCTCGCCGCTCTTCACCCACCTCGTCAAGACGGGCGCCACCATCGAGCTGCAGGTGACGCAGGAGTACCTCGGCCAGCAGGCGCATCTGGTCTACCTGGCGCCCATGTGGAAGGAGATCCTCGACTTTGACTTCCGCGTCGACGACAAGCGCTCCACGACGGCCGACATCGTCAGCGGGCGGCGCTTCCCGCGCAAGCTGGGCGGGTACGCCGGCGTCGTCAACGTCGGCACCAACACCACCTGGCTCGGCAGCCACCTGGCCATGTCCAACCTGTACGCCTACGGCAAGATGGTCTGGGACCCGACCTCGGACCCGGAGGCCCTCCTCCGCGAGTGGACGGCGCTCACCTTCAGCGCCGACAAGAAGGTCCTCGACGTGATCACCACCATGTCGATGCAGTCCTGGCCCGCCTACGAGAACTACACGGGCAACCTCGGCATCCAAACCCTCACCGACATCCTCCTCGGCCACTACGGCCCCAACCCGGCCTCCCAAGACGGCAACCCCTGGGGCCAATGGACCCGCGCCGACGGCTTCTCCATCGGCATGGACCGCACCGTCTGGAACGGCACCGGCTTCGCGGGGCAATACCCCCCCGCCATCGCCGCCCTCTATGAATCCCCCGCCACCACCCCGGACAACCTCCTCCTCTGGTTCCACCACGTCCCCTACACCTACCGCCTCCACTCGGGCAAGACCGTCATCCAGCACTTCTACGACGCGCACTACGCCGGCAGCGCAGTCGCCCAGACCTTCCCGGCCCTGTGGCGCAGCCTCAAAGGCCGCATCGACGCCGAGCGCTACGAGCACGTCCTGAACCGCCTCGTCTACCAGGCCGGCCACGCGCTCGTCTGGCGCGACAGCGTCAACACTTTCTACCACGCGAAGTCGGGCATCGCGGACGAGAAGGGCCGCGTCGGCAGCCACGCCTACCGCATCGAGGCCGAGGCCATGACCCTCTCGGGGTACCGGCGGTACGCCGTGTCGCCGTTTGAGGCGGCCAGCGGCGCGGCTTGCATCGTCACTGTCGACAACACCACCCAGGCGACTGCCACCACCGTGCTGGACAGCATCAAGACGGGGAAGTACGATGTGGCGGTGAATTACTACGACATGGCGCTGGGGAACGCGACGTGGGAGCTGTACATTGGGGAGGGGATGGTGGGCAAGTGGAAGGGGGACATCGAGTACAATATCGGCCGGGCGCCGTCGCCGTATGTGGATGGGCAGACGGCGACGAGGATCACGTTCCCGGGGGTCAAGATCAAGAAGGGGAGCGTGCTGAAGATTGTGGGTACGCCGGATGGGAAGGAGCCGGCGCCGGTGGATTATATTTCGATTTTGCCGGAGGGGATTGTGGATTGAGCGGGGGAAGTGGAGAGAAAGGGGTGAGAGAGATAATGTGTGGAGAAGGAAAGGGGTGTGTGGTAACGCCCGCTTTGGGAAATAATACAACACATGGTCAATCAAGTCTGGAACAATGCCAGTGCAGTGTGACATGAACAAGTAATACATTGTAAAGTGGTCATCAATCATTAAATTATTAACCCAGCCAGCCCAACCGGACCCCCGGACCATGATCATGTACAGGGTATATTACTTATCATCACAGCTGGCCCCCCTCTCACCGCCCTCCGGCTACCCCTCGACGCCCACCACCCGCTGCCCACCGCGGTCCCACAACAACCCGCTAATCTTCTTCCTCAACCCCACCTTCTGCCGCGACGACCCCTTGCCCCCCTTGCCCAGTGGCCCAACCTCGTCTTCATCCGTGCGGAACCCCGGCGACAGCAACGACACTGGCAGAGCGCAAGGCGGGACAGCCGCCGCGCTCAAGTTCAGCGGCGGAGGCGCCGGCCTCCCGTTCAACCCCAGCCCGACCCCTTGCACCTGACCCTGCGCCAGCGGCGGGCTCTTGTGCAGGGTATTCCTACCCTTGCCCGCCACGGCACCGCCAGTTGCACTCACTATCGGGGTAGCGCCAGGCCGCGGCGCCGCCCCTTCCCAGCTCCGCTGCGTTTGGTGCCCGCTGCGGTACCCGCTGTCGACCGACTCCCTGGCGCCCGTAGCCCCGAGGGCCAGGTTGGGCTCCGACATGTGCGCCAGCACGTCCGTCATGGCCAGCACCCTGCCGCTGGGCCCGCTCGGCATCGTGGCGGCCGGGACGGGGGTGGCGGTCGGCATGTGCTCGCGGGCGGCGGCCCACTTGCGGCCCTCGGCGACCTGGTCCTCGAAGCGGCGAGAGCGGGTGCTTCGGATGGAGGCCGTATCCTCGTTGGTGTTGGGCCGGGAGGGGACGATTGTGTGGTACGGGGCCGGCGCAGGGCCCGGAGCCGGGGACCTGTGACGGGCGGGTGACATGTGGCGGAACGACTTGGACCGGGTGCGGAGACTGCGGTGGCTGCTGCTGATGTCGGTCTCCGGGGGCGTGGCCGTGGGTGCCGAGTAAGCATCGCGCAGCGGGTGCTCACGTTGTTGCGGGATCTGGAGTGAGTCGAGCCGTGGCCGCAAGTCCGGCAGTGTATGGGGTTGGCTGGGCAGGGTCCTGATCGGCTGAGGCTCCGGCGAAGTGGTGACCGAGCTTCTTCGTGTTTCGGGAGTCATCATCTCGCGAGCGGGACCGGCGGCCGACGCGTTGGTCACATGTTGCTCCTCAGGAGCGACGTGCTCGTCGATCCGTCGCATTGTGGTGTCCACGCTCCGGTCCCTGACCGAGCGGGAGCCTGGTCTGCGTCCCCGACGGGGCATGGAGCTGAAGGGAGTCTCTTGGTGCTGCTGCTCCGGGGAGCTGTCACCCGCGGTGGAAGCAGTGGAGGCGGCAGCGGCAGCAGCAGCAACGGAACTGTTGGGGACAGGCGGGATCGTCTCTGGTTGACTGCTCACGCTGCTTCGCCTCAGGAGCCCTTCGCTCTTGCTCCGATGAACACTGGCGCGGCGGTGCATGTCAGGACTTGTCGGGAGGCCAACGGCTCCGGTGGCGAGCGGGATATCCAGCGATGGCTTCCGGCGGGCGTCTGTGGCGGGTACCGGGGGCTCCTCAAGCTGCTGCTCAGGCTCGGGCCTCATGGGCAGCGAAACCTCACTGCGGCCATGGCGCATGGACAGGGCAGTCGGGGGAGGGGGCGCAACGAGATCAGCCGAGACGGAGCGGCGGTGGGCGATGCGAGGCATCCTCCGAGTCGGCGGGGGCTCTTGATCGGCAACCCGCTTCACACGGTCGGAGGAGATCCTGGGGCGGGCCGAGAAGGAGCTGGAAGAGTCCGAGTCGGAATATTCTGGGGCGTGTCGCGGTCGTGACCTCTGTTTTCGAACCTCCCTGCGCACGGGAGGCTCGTCGTCCCGGTCGGACGCAACCCTCTTCGGGGTCCGGCCCCTCGAGGTTGCGCCGCGGCGGGCAGTGCTTCGTGCTCGCGACCTCTCCCGCTCCGGCACCCGCTCCTCCTCCTGAGGACGCGGGGCCAGGTCGAGGATGAACTGCTGGACGGCAATGGGGCCGTGGAGGGGGCAGGAGAGAACGTTGGCGGACAGCTTCCGGAGCTGCTCCACCTGGTGGGAGTCCTGGACCGAGCAATACCGGCCCTTCTCGACGGCGACGCCGCACTTCACCCACTGGATGTAGTAGTGCTGGTGGCCGTCTGGGCAGCCAGTGTATGGCGTGTAGTCGTAGGTGCACATGGTGGGCGGGCGCGATGACTTGACGACTTGGTGTTGAGGCCGAGAAGGGGAGAGAGAGCACAAAGGCAGAGAAGCCTCTGTCGCCGGTGTTGACGGGCGAGGTTGCACTGGGGTCACGACAATCTGGGGGGTTCCGAGGGATCGACATGGGTCGCGGCCGCGTGGCGGGTGTAAGCGACCCTTATACCGGATGGGTGGATGGCATGGCGGGGACGTCGGGGTTTAGCGGCGTCAGGTAGGGGGCGGTGTGTCGAGGTGACAAGACAGACAAGCGAAGGGGGCGCGCCCCCCATCTGGCAGCCCAGCCCGTCACGTTATCGTCAGGCGTTGGGCCGGGTCGGCTTGGCTGTGATGGCGAGCTGCACGGGTCGGTCTGTCTCTCTCCTCTCTGGCATCCGCCAGTCAACGGGCTGTGCCTCGCTGGGCCACTGGCTCGCCCGCTCCCTTGCTCGCCCACCCGAAGGATCGCGAAGTGCACATCCCCCGCATTGCCCACGGCTACCCAGGTCTTGGGGCGGTAAAAATAGCAGTGGAATGGCGCTATTGGCGCTCGTGGCTGGCCTGCCAGCCCTTGGCGAGCGAGGATTGGCCTGATCAGGGTCGTCGTCCGGCTCGTTTGGGTTTGGGGCCAGCGCAGGCCATCGCGGATTGGCTTGGCGTATGCAATGCGACGGCAGCAAGAACGTGCAGCCGGCGCTTAAGTCGTTGCCGGGGGGGTGTCGTCAATGTGATGGGCAGTCCAAGAGGCTGGAATTTTTAGCCAGATGGAGAGGGAAGCAGGCCAAGACTGGTTTTCGTCGCACGGCCAGCGAATCGGCCACCAGAGAGCATCCGACAGTGCAGACCAAGCGGGCGAGCGAGTGATCAGGCACTTAGGAATCTCGCGCACACGGCACCTGGGCGAAATGAGAGGCACTGTTCATCACACGGTTTAAACCTCAACAGGTTTGGGTCGCCGAGATGTTCACTTGTGATGGTGACCTTGGCTTCTTGGGACGGACGTCATCGGGTGATGGTGATCTCGGCCGTGTGGTCTGGTATTTTTGGATGACGGGGGAGGTGGGGGAGGTGGATGGGATGGCACCGAAAGGTGGAAGAGGTGGTATCCTCGAAGTGACAAGCGGTGATGCAGATAAAAACGAGTTACTCGAGGCGGAATTGCCGCGTGAAAAAAATCGGGGTTGGTTTGTGGTCCGCTTGCAAGTGCTGCCGTGGCCTGGAGGTGTGTGTTGATCCCCTTGATCCTTCAAGCAAGGCCCCGCA
>MU855396.1:0-48646 GCA_033296695.1 Staphylotrichum tortipilum | reverse complement strand
ATCACTCAATCACTCAATCACTCAATCACTCAATCACTCAATCACTCAATCACTCAATCACTCGATTACCCCCCGATCCCTCAACTGATCTCAGCTCCATTTCCTCGATCCCACCAACCCGGGAATCCAGCGTGGAACTTTGGTGCCGCCAGAATGTGTGTCTGTATCCGCCGCGTTGGGTCTGCCTCTGCCAGCCTGGGTCTCCCACACCGGCCGCAGAACATCGATCGAAGGGTGACACAACGCCGCAGCGGTGGCGGCACGGTTGGTGTACAAACCAGAGACCCGGAACGTCGACTCCCTGTCACGCGCGCTTGACCACGTCGCCGGTCCATACGCCTCCCACACCTCGGCCCCTTCGACGTGCAGTTGCACCCCTGTTGGCCAACGGCAGGTCTGGGCAGGCTGCACCATCGCCGCCCTGCTACGCTACAGCAGTTCCAACAGCATCAATAGCGCCCCCTTTGTGGGCGCGAGACCCGACCGTCTGGGTGGCCTGACTCGTGGAGGTGTGCTGGTCTGCCTTCTCAGTGGTAGTTCGCTGGCAGTTCAGCGGCAGTCCACTGCACGGGTTCGCCTTGAGTTTGCTGCCACCGCGCTTCAACACCTCCGTTTCGCCTGGCTCATCCACTCACCGCGGCGCAATACGCGCTGGGCGAATCATGAGAGAAGGTCGGAGAGAAGCTTGCCTGCATGCGAGCGTCAGGCCCAACCGCAGGTGAGGCTGTGGTCCAGGTAGGCACAGAAACAAACCAACAGACGAAGAATTTGATGAAGAAAGGGAGTCAACAAACAGGAGCCAACCGGTAGACTGCTTTGATCCAGCCCGACATCCAGCTCTGGCAAACCTCGTTCAGCTTGCCAGGCTCCCAAGCCGATTCGGCTCGGGGAGGATCGTGGGCACTGAAGGATCCGGGGATGACCAACGCACACAATGGCACGCTGTCAACTCTCGATTTCAGCTGCTGTGTGCCGCAGAGGCATCAAACTCGTTCTGCCAACTAGCCGTAAAGGCTGGCCGCTGAACAGAGCTGGAAGGGAAGCTGAATCATGATCCCAAGTTTCCAACCAACCTCGATGGTGTTGCTCTTGGACCCTGGGTTATCAGGAAGGTCACAACCTGGCCTGAACCTGAGGTCAACGGATGCGGGGTTGACTCGCTAGAACTGAGGCTCTTGCCATCTGGTCTGATTTACATGATGCCACGTGTGGTCTGAATCACGGCCCGAGTCCGTGGAACCGAGTCGGTGTACATCTGTAATCCTGTGCGGCAGCTTGATTGGAGGAGGTGAGTGCCAACAGGGGGTGTAGACAAACAAGCCCGAGACATGGCCATGACGTCATTACCTGGACCAACTGCGTTTCCGACTTCTGTTCCAGCTCCACCCAGTGGAGGGAGAAGGGTCTATCTCATCCCAGGTCACACCTGATGTCTCACTTCTCTTAATCTGATCCCAAGAGCTGTATCAGAAGCTGAGTTGATGCAAGATATCCTGATATCCTTCGAAATTTACTACAGAACTTGCCAGACCATCAAAAGTGCGGAGCTCCCCTAGTGGCGGCCTTGCATACAGGTTGTTGAGTCTGGGGTTCGTGGGCAGGAGGAGGGATTGCCAGGATGACGAGACAAACTTGAGGGCTGAAACCATCTACCCGGTCCTCTCATCCTCGCTTGGTCGAAGCACCACAACCCGCCACTGTTCCCATACAGCGCCCAGCCGAAGCTGGCCGTTTCCCCTCGCTTGCAGCATGTCTTCACTAAACACCCGACTCCTGCCGATCGAGTCTCAACCCAGATGATGTGCTAGGATCAATGGACTCTATCTACCTGGAACCATGAGCGGTGACGCAGCGTGGCTTTCTCGCGCACCAACCACAGGAGTGAGGCATGTCATATTCCCCATCGGACACTGCAACCTCTGTGCCTTCATGAGGTGTCGCCATAAAGAACGGGGCACACCATTGAAGAGCCGAGATCCGTATGCGGGCAGTGGCGGTGGTGTAATTTTAGCCCTTGCGTCATCCGTCCAACTTCACACCTTGGCCCGTGTAAGTCGAGACGAATCCGCAAACGGATCCGACCAACCACGGCCACCTCACCACCACCGTTTGCACAAGACAAGATGTTACTTGGCTAGCGAACAACGGAGGCACCCGTTCAGTCCTTGTCTCGATTCCTTCAAGACCAACACACATGACGTCGGATGATATCACCTCGCAGCCTCCTTTCAGGGAACCAAACACTTGGATTTACACCCGCCTCCCTCAACGATCCCGTCCGCTCTATATCAACGATCCCCGCCACCACGACCACAGGTACCACCACACCACCCACACCCATCTAGGCCCCCAAATTTACCACCTCTATTTCCAATCCAGTTTACAACCAGCCACCAAACCAAAACACCACCACAAACAATCACCATGTCCACCAACCCAACCTACCCCACCGAGCGCGGCACCCGCGCTACCAACCCCTCCACTACCACCTACGGCTCCTCCGCGGCCTCGGGCCCAGCCCCCACCACCGCCGGCCCACACACCCACGACGTACTCAACAAACTCGACCCCACCACCGACAGCACCCGCGACCGCGAGCGGCTCCCCTCAACCCAAGGCCAGCCGCTGGTCGGCGACTACTCCGGCGGCGCGCCCTCCCACGGCGCCTACCCGCCGACGCACACGACGCATCACGGGACGCGGCCCGGCGAGGGTGGCGTTGGGGGTGCGGCGCCCGTTGCGGGCGGGCCGGGGAGCGTGGCGGAGCAGCAGCGGCTGCATCGGCAGCATGAGCATGGCGGGGGCCATCTGGCCGGGGAGACGGCGCACAAGAGCGAGATTTTGAATAAGCTGGATCCGAGGGTGGATAGTAAGACGGGGACGTGGAAGCAGGGGTCTTCGGGGACCGGGGGGGTGTGAGCGAGAGGGTTTGGTGGGTGGGGGAAGGAGGAAAGGAAGGGGGATTGAGGAAAGGAGGCTGAGGATGAAAAGCGGGCGAGGAGGAGAGGGGGAGAGGGAAAGGGGTTGGATTGGGATTTAAGGGTTTATAACAGAGGGGAGTTAGTTTGGATAACCTCAGATTGCTACATACCTAGTTTCCTTTGGCTGTTGTGTAATGCAAATGGCAGTTCATTTGACAGAGTAATAATCTGGATAACTAGTTGTTTGAGTTCGAGTGTGTTTATGCGAGCTTTGCAATCTTGAGAAGCTACCGGGTAGTCATTGCCAACGTAACTGCTATCACAGATTGACTGAGAATCAAGAAGCATCTCCCCTCGAGTTCTTCCCCGTCAACTTCTAACCCACAGCCACATCTCCCCATGGAAGAAAGCAAAGACTCTCACAAAAGGAAACAAATTCAGAAGAGGTATCGACCGAGTGACCTAACCAGCCATCCCAAGGCAAGCAAATGCCTAAACTCCTGAGTAAGGAAAAAGGGAGAGCAGCATCTGCACTACAGAGCACACTCCCACCACACTACCCAACCCCACCTAAAAGGCCTCCTTCACCACATCATCCTTCCCCAGCTTATACCTGCCGCTCCCCGGCGTCTGAATCCTCCCCGAGCCCCTGCGCGCCCCAATCCCAAAATCGCCCGCGATGCTCTCCCGTGTCGGCCGCTTCAACCTCGCATGGTTGACCATATTGACCTCATGCGGCAGCGCCACAATGACATTCTTGTCCGTCCCAAACTTGAAGTCATCCGCCTTGACGTCGTCCGTGTAACGCTTGATCAGGTACGGCGCCTTGCGGCCGTTCAGAACCTTCTTAAGATTCCACTCGATGATGTACGGCCCCGACGCGGTGATGATGCTGGTCTCCTCGGCGCCCGCGCCCGTGTTGAACTTGGCCGGCGTGAAGCTGACGCCCTTGCCCGTCTCGTACGCGAACTGCGCGACGTGCTCCGGCGTCAGCGCGAGACGGCGCGGCTGCGGCTTGGCGTCGGCGGCGAACGACTTCTCAAAGCCCAGCTTGCCCTCATTCTTGCCTGATTTCTGCAGGGCGTCCACGAGGAGGAGGTATGTCCGGCACGTGGCGAGGACCCAGCGGCCGTCGGCCGACACGTCGAGGCCGATGATGGGCTCGCCGAGCGCGGGGATGTGTGTCTTGGCGTTGACACCGAGGCGGTCAAAGAGGCGGACGTCGCCCTTGTTGGAGGCCACGGCGATGTAGCCCTTCTCGGTCGTCGCGACCGCAGAGAAGTCATTCTTGCTCATGTACTGCTTGAGCTGGGCGTCGACGAGCTTGCTGCCCGACAAGCGAGGGTCCACGCGGTACAGCGCATTCCTGCTGATGCCCAGGAAGGTCGGCTCGTGGGTCATCTGGGCGAACTTGTTCTCGGGAGCAAAAGTGACAACGGGAATATCCTCGTGGATGGTCCACTCGTCGACCACCTTGCCGTACTCGAGATCCATGCGGTACAGCTTGTTGGGGTCCGAGTCCTTTTGCAGGATGAGGTTCCGGTCCTCGTTGTGCAGCATGACCTTCTTGGGAGAGAACAGCTCGCCCTTGGGTGTCTCAACCTTGGAGATGTTGGTGCTGAACTCGACGTGGTTGTTGGGGGTGTGTTTGAAGACGCCGATCTTGGAGCCGCGGACGACGAATGACCGGTCGTGCTTGTAGCCGACGGCAAGTTGTGTGTTGACATCGTTGTCCTTGGGATTGTACTCCTCATCGTCCTCATCCTCATCGCTGCCATGTTCGCTCACGGGGCGGTCCTCCTCTTCGTCCTCCTCCTCAACAAACTCCTCCTCTTCCTCAGGCTGCTCGGAATCCTCCATCGCCAGGTCGTTGAAGGCATCCGCGACATAGTCTCGCTCCTTGTCCTTGATCTTGGACCACTTCATCTCGTTCAGCTGCTCCCAGAGCGCCCGGAGGAGACCCTCCTGGAAGCGCTCGAGGGTCGCCTGATCCTTGAACCGGAGAAGCCAGGAGTAGGCAGAGCCATCGTCGGAGAACTGGTTGAAGATGAAGGAGAGGAACTCGAAGTTGAAGACGGGGTTGATGTCCGCAACAACCGGAATGCCGAGCCAGTCCCGGTCTCCGCTCTTAACCTGGAGCCAGTACTGCCAGTCACCGGTTTCGGTGACGGTCGCAGTCACGGACGCGTCCTGGAGAACGAATGCACCGGATGGGAAGTCGAAGAAGTGTAGCTCGGCCATCTCGGCGGCGAGCATCTCCCGGGCCTCGGGGTGTTCCGCAACCGCTGGCGGCTTCATGTCCCGCTCCTTGCCCTTCTTCGTGGGCGTGGTGTACTCGTCGGAGATCTTTTCCCGCTTTGCAGCGGTATTGGCCGCGGGCTTGCCGAGAACCATGGAATCGGACGACTCGATCGACCTCGCGAGCGTGGGACTATGCAGAGGGCTAGCCTGCGGGATGGGCTGCTCGTCGAACTCGAACTGCTGGAGGTCCTCCTCGGTGGCGGTGGTGTGCGGCTTCCGGTACTTGCGCTCGTATTGGCACTGCCGCGCGATGCGCTCGAACTCATTGACTTGGCTCGGGGAAATGGTCGGCTCGCAGACAAACTCGTAAACGTCACCGGCGTCCCCGCTCAGGTCACGCCAGGCCAGGACCCTCTCGATCCCCTCCCGGTTCTCGACACGAAAGTGCAGGGCTTCGTCGAGCAGGAAAGTCTTTTCGTCTCGTTCCCCCGCGAGGATATCCGCGTCGGCCTCGGCGCCCTCGCCCTCCTCGTCGGCAAGCAGCTCAGCCTCGCCTTCCTCGTAGACTCGCTGCACGACAAGCTGGTACTGAAAGTCCTGGGCGGTGCGACGGATTCGGGCGGATGCGTCCTTGAAGATGAGCTCGGAATAGCCCTTGGGCGAGAGTGGCCGGACGAGGTATAGTTGGCCTTGTGGCAGGTCGATCATGGACTCCTGGTTGCTGGAGCCGAAGAGGAGCTTGCCGACTAGATAAGCACTTCTGTTAGCTGCGCAAGGCCCACGACGACCAAAAGCTGGGACAAAGAGCTGAATGAACTGGCGGTGTCGTTTGGATGAGACATGTACACCGGTCGATTGGGGGCGGCGGAGGAGGGGTGCCAGGTTGCCAGGATGCGAGGCATGGGGCGGGGCAGAGCTTACCATTCCTGAGCACAAACATGGTGGGCTGCTGCTGTTGGGAGGGGGAAAACCTGGTCGCACGCCTGTGGAAATCGGTCCCTCGACGACGGCGCGGGGTTGAAAAATGGAGGAAAGAAGGAGTGGAGATCGATGCTCGCAAGGAGAGGCACAAAATTTGGCGGAGATCTGGCGCCGGTCCTGTCTTGTCTTATCGGGCAGCGTCGCACGCAGCGAGATCTTGGCTTTGTGTGTGCACCGTTTGTTGAAGGCAACTGCGTCATAACAAAGCCAAAGCTGCCCGGCCAACAGGGAACCATGTGGCGGTGCAGGCAGCAAGGCGCCACATTTTAGGCAAAAGCGGGGTGAGATGACACCAAGTTGGCGGCCGTGGCCCAGGCCTTGGCAGCTGGCAGCACGGGACACCCCTTTTTCCTCAAACCACCCACACCAACAGACAGACTGCTGAGCTGGGATGGCCCAGTTGGGTCAAGTTGGCCAACTTCAAAGAAAGTTCTGAATTGCTCGCTTGCTTGCTCGCTTGCTCAAAAATTATGCAAGGACGCATTCATAAATTGTCGTGGCCGCCATCGCCAACCACCGCGGTCTTGTCTCCCTAGTTCAGCACGCGCTGCTTCTCCCACGGCTCGCCGTCCCTCGCCTTGACCGACTCCCATGCCGTCATGTTGTCGACGATCAGGCGCGCCACGTTCTTCCCCATCAGAGCATTCGTCTCCATGGTCGAGATGAAGCTCTCCATCCCCGACGTGTAGTACACCCCTGAACCGACGATGGGACCCTGAAAAGTGGTCCGCGGCGACGTCTTGGGGTACGCTTGGAAGACGTGTGGGTTGTGCCAAGTGATTGGGCTGGATCCACCGGTGAACGTCGCCGGGACAGTGGCGCCCAACAAGGAGCTGTGAGGGCGCCCGGTCAGTTGAATTCGTTGAGAGGGAGGGGGTGGAGGGGTAACTGCTTACCTGAGGAACTGCGGAGTGATGGCCTGCGGCGAGAAGATCTTGTACACATACTCCTTCTGCTGTGTCTGCGGGTTGGTGGCCTTGCCCAGGATGTTCACGCTGAAGAAGCCCGCCTTCCCGACTCCATCGGCGCCTGAGGTGGCCGTGTCGGACTGGGCGAGGGTGGTGAGGACCATGCCGGGTACCGTGGCGCCGCTCGGGAGATCGAAGAACCCCGGACTGAGGCGTGACGCCGAAGTGAAGTGGGTCACGTGGAGCTGAACATAAGGAACCTGTTCAATGGCGCTGTCGAGGACACCGTTGCGGGCAGAGATGCCACTGAACTGATAGGGGTTGGCGATGACAACGTTGTCAAAGGTACCCGGGTAGGTGGCTGGGCTCCCGGGGGTGCTGCTCGACGTTGTCTGGACAGTGTATTGGGAGTCACTGGTGGTCTTCTGGATTCCGACGACCGAGGTGTTGAGCGCAATCAGGGCGCCCGACCTCTGGGCCATCTCATAGAAGATTTGCCAGTTGCCGCCCTGGACTGAGGTGGCACCGTTGGCACCCAAGGAAACCTGCAGTTCTCATCAGCTCGGGCTCCACAAGCAAGGGGTGGGGGGGGGGGGGGGGCAACCTACCATGGTGTCAAGTCCGTGAAGGTTGGCGAGGTTAGAAGCGTAGTTCACACGCGTACTAGCTTGAATGATATCATGCGAGTAGTGGACACCAATCTAAGGCTGTTAGCAGCAGTCAAGCTTTGGTTGAGAAGGGCAACTGACGTTATTCGCGCTCAAGAACTGTTCGCCGGTGACGCCCGTAGCGGCCGACAGCCCCAAGTCTTGAGCAACCTGGGTCAACGACTGGAATGGGAAGAACGGGCCCGAGTAGATGCGCATAAAGTTGGTGATGGTGGCAGCCGTCAACTCCTGAGCTCGCTGCGGAGCCGTCAGGCCGTACTTCAAGATGACCTTGAGGGTGTTCCACCAGGTCGGGGCGCTCTCGTCGATGGTGAAAACGAAGCAATCCCCATCCCAGATGGCAATCTTGGGGTCGGCATCTGCGTCGGGAACGTGCTGGGACAGGCCAAATTCGGTCATGGCGTTGAACATGATCTGGTTGGCCTGAACAAAGATGCTGGCGCCCTGCTCGACCCGCTGAGCCGGGTCATTGAACGGGTTGATGGTGCGAGTCCGGCCGCCGATACGGTCCGTCTTCTCAAAGAGCGTGATATTGACATGGACGCCGGCCTGGGTAGCAAACTGCTGCAGGAAGTAGGCCGCGGACGACCCGGCTGCCCCAGCACCTGCGGAATGATCAGGATTAGCAGACAAAGAGAGAGGCATGGCCCGTGCCGGGAGAGCAAGGCATCAGGGGCAGCATTAGGGGCTTCCCTGGGACCAGACAGGGGGACGAACCGACAATGGCAATCTGCCGAGTGGACTGGCTCTGAGCCTGGACCTGACCGAGCCCCAGAAGGGAGGCCGCAACGGTCACACAGTTGTTGAAGGTGAACCTCATGGTGGAAACGGTGACGCTGTGACGAGCGACGGGTGTGGTGTGGTAGATCGATGCCGTCAGACCAATATCCAGACTCTTGATGACTGACTTGCAGTCAGGGTGTTGTCGTTGGCAAGGTTCAACCTCTTCTGCCGGCAGGCTCGGCAAGCTCAGCTTGGGGGATGAAGCATTTCTCGTGTCAGACAGAGTGCTGTCAGGGCGGGCTTATATGCTTCTTCTGAGGGCCCATCCATCAGCACCGGCCACGGCTATTGAGTATTGACATCCGGCCCCCGGCGGCGGCGCCTTGCACCGTTGACACGCATTGATGGTGGGCACCGAGCGGCCAGCGCGTTCCCGTCTCAGACCGAGACTGATGGACTTACAGAGCACGGGAGGCCGTTGGTCAAAGTCCTGGCCCCCAGGGTTTCGGCAACGCCGTGCGCGGAAGCGTACTTCAATGACAACGAATGGGCGTCTCAATAGAAGAATAGATCAATGCCGGCGGGCCGCGTTGCAGGTGGTGTTTGCATCGGCCTCCGTGTACCCTGGGCGGTCTACACACTGCCTGCGCGATGATCAGAGGAGACAGGACCCCGGCAAGGGAAACAGCACGGCAGCAAGCAGTGGTCCGAGCTCACACTGCCCGCTGCGACAGTGGCGGGACACCCCTGTGCTGGGTTGCCTGGCCTGGCTCGCCCCTCATCCATCCCCCCCCCCCATTTTGCTTGGCGGCGCCCCGTGGAAGGGAAATGCACCACAGCGAAAAAAAGTTCGGGTCCAAGCAAAGCCTAGCTCCAGCTTCAACCCACCTCCGCCTCCCCCTTGTCCACGTCCACATCAACGCACTGTTGGACGCACCTCCCACCAAGTCATCGCCGCCATGTCTGCCGCACAGCTCCTGAACCCAAAGGCCGAGTCGAGGGTACGTCACGTCGAGAGAGAGTCGGGCTCGCCGCCGCGGGGGTAGTAGTGCTAACTCGTCGTGTGTTGACAGAGGCGGGGTGAGGCCCTGCGGGTCAACATCAGCGCCGGAGAGGGCCTCCAGGATGTCCTCAAGTCGAACCTGGGCCCGCTGGGCACCATCAAGATGTATGCAACGCGCCCACTACCTCCCCCCGGCCCATGGGCCAGTGATGCTCCTGTCTAACACGGTTGGAATGCAGGCTCGTCGACGGAGCTGGCCAGGTGCGCATCGCGCCCAAGACGGTGAAGCGTGGTGGTGGGACGGTCCCGCTGACGACACCTTGCAGATCAAGTTGACAAAGGATGGCAACGTCCTCCTCCGCGAGATGCAAATACAGAACCCCACCGCCGTCATGATCGCGCGCGCGGCGACGGCACAGGATGACATCTGCGGCGACGGCACAACATCCGTGGTGTTGCTCGTCGGCGAATTGCTCAAGCAGGCCGACCGCTACATCCAGGAGGGCCTGCACCCTCGCATCATTACTGATGGCTTCGAGATCGCCAAGACCGAGGCGCTCAAGGTACGCTCCCTCATTGAGTCCTTTCTAGGCGCTGCCTGTTGTGCTGACTTCCGCAGTTCCTCGACCAGTTCAAGCTTCCCCGCGAAGTCGACCGCGAGCTCCTCCTCTCCGTTGCCAGGACCTCCCTTGCCACCAAGCTTAGCGCCAGCCTCGCCCAGAGCCTGACCCCCGATATCGTCGACGCCGTCCTCGCCATCTACAAGGCCCCCGCGAAGCCCGACTTGCACATGGTTGAGATCATGAAGATGCAACATCGCTCTGCCTCCGACACACAGCTCATCCGCGGCCTCGTCCTCGACCACGGCGCGAGACACCCCGACATGCCGAAGCGCGTCGAGAACGCCTACATCCTCACCCTGAACGTCAGCCTCGAGTACGAGAAGTCCGAGATCAACTCGAGCTTCTTCTACTCGAGCGCCGAACAGCGTGACAAGCTCGTCGAGAGCGAGCGCCGCTTCGTCGACGCCAAGCTCAAGAAGATCGTTGAGCTCAAGAACGAGGTGTGCGGTAAGGACGAGAAGAAGGGCTTTGTCATCATCAACCAGAAGGGTATCGACCCCCAGTCCCTGGATGTGCTGGCCAAGAACGGCATCTTCGCGCTGCGGAGAGCCAAGAGGAGGAACATGGAGCGTCTCCAGCTTGTTTGCGGCGGCATCGCGCAGAACAGCGCCGATGACCTGAGCCCCGAGGTTCTCGGCTGGGCCGGCCTCGTCTACGAGCAGCAGCTCGGCGAGGAGAAGTACACGTTCATCGACAACGTCAAGGACCCCAATTCGGTCACGCTCCTGATCAAGGGCCCCAACCAGCACACCATCACCCAGGTCACCGATGCCGTTCGCGATGGTCTCCGCAGCGTCTACAACATGATTGTCGACAAGAGCGTGGTGCCCGGTGCTGGCGCCTTCCAGGTGGCCTGCGCGTCTCACCTCAAGGGCGACGCCTTCGCCAAGACGGTGAAGGGCAAGGCCAAGTGGGGTGTCGAGGCGTTTGCGGACGCCCTCCTTGTCATTCCCAAGACTTTGGCGGCCAACGCTGGTCTTGACGTTCAAGATGCCCGTGAGTTGACATACACAATGTGCCCGATAATATGAGACCGCTAACCGCGTGGAATACAGTGGCCGCTCTCCAGTACGAGCACCGTGACGGCAACGTGGTGGGCCTCGACCTGGCGACGGGCGAGCCCATGGACCCCACGCTCGAGGGTGTCTACGACTCGTTCCGTGTGCTGAGGAACTGCATTGCGTCGAGCTCGGGCATCGCCTCGAACCTGCTCTTGTGTGACGAGCTGCTGAAGGCGCGGCAGATGGGGCGTTCAGGGGGGCCTGGCCCCGGCATGGATGGCCCCGAGGAGTAAAGGCGCACGTTTCCGTCTGTATGATACCTGCTTAGACAAAATGCATGGCAATAGACGTGATCCGGCCCAACCGTCATCAGGCTTGTTTATTGCGTTGTCTCAGTGCCAGGTGTCTAGACTGCCCGCTTGGGTGAGATGAGAGGTCGCTGCTGTGCGCACCGGCAAGCAGTCACATGCCAAGAACCATAGCGGGGCAATAGCTGTGTGGGAGCAGACATTACCCCGCCAAAATTTGTTGCAGCCCAATAGTCGAAATTTCCAACAGCAGGCCGAAACAACAAACCACGCTATCACATCCCACGATGGCGCCGTACGACAGCGACTCTTCGGGGGCCGAGGACGACGACTTCACAGAAACCAACGTGCTTCTTGGCTACGCCTCAGCTGACTCTAATGGCGAGGAGATAAGCCGGCTGGGCGGCCAGCCCGTACGCCGCCCCCAATCTGATCCTCACTGGCCTGACTGCAACAAGACACTTTGTTTTTTTCTGACTTGGAATCTCAGGACTGGCTGGACCCAAGCAAGCCACCCTCAGCCGCTCTCGCCCGATGCGAGGTCTGCAAGGACATGATGGTGCTCCTGCTGCAGCTCAACGCCGAACTCCCAGACCGTTTCCCAGGCCACGAGCGGCGCCTGTACGTGCTCAGCTGCAGGCGGAAGAGCTGCCGCAGGAAAGAAGGAAGCATCCGTGCCCTTCGGGGCGTGCGGGTGTCTGCCGACGTGCAGACGAGCAGCAGCATGGCGAAGGATAGCCAGCCTCAGACAACGCCCGCACCGAAACCCGCCGCCTCCACAGGCCTCGGCGAAGCCCTCTTTGGCGTCAAGCCCGCCACCGCCCCGCGAGCGAATCCCTTCGCTTCGACCTCATCCACCCCTTCCGCAAACCCCTTCGCGCTGAAACCCCCCTCCGCCGCCCCATCCAACCCCTTCGCCCCGAAACAACCACCCGCAGCCGAGCCCCCAACCCATGAGCCTACCACAGCCACCCCCTCCGACCTCCCCCAAACCTTCGCCGCAGCCCTCTCCCTCAACACCACCCCCCCTACCGCCCCCTCACCCCCCGAACCCTGGCCCTCATCCCTTCCACCCCCCTACCCGACCCGCTGGATCGCCGACGCCGACTACGAAACCCTCGACCCGGTCTCTCTCCCCGCCGTGCCGCAAGCCACCACCATGGACCTCGACACTCCCGAAGGTTCCGGCAGTGGCGGCGGAAAAGAAGACAAGGAAGTCTTCGAATCGACTATGGACGCGACCTTCCAAAAGTTTGCCGACCGCGTCGGCCAGAACCCCGAACAATGCATCCGCTACGAGTTCGCGGGACAGCCGCTGCTGTATGCCAAGGGGGACGCGGTGGGGAAGATGCTTCATGAAAAGGAGGGCGGCTCGTCCAAGGTGGGGGGTTCCAGGGGGATGCCGCGGTGCGCGGCGTGTGGGGCGGGGAGGGTGTTTGAGGTGCAGCTGACGCCGCAGGCGATTCAGGAGTTGGAGGTGGAGGAGGAGGGGATGGAGGGGATGGACTGGGGGACTGTGATCGTGGGGGTCTGCGAGAGGGATTGTCAGGAAAGGGGGGTGAAGGCGGGGGAGGTGGGGTATCTGGAAGAGTGGGCGGGGGTGCAGTGGGAAGAGTTGACGATGAAGAGGTAGATGGTGGATATATCTCGAGAGGGATCACGGGAAAAGAAAACCCAAGTCATGTCATGTCGTCGTGTTGGCATCTGCACGTGCAATGAGGCTATCATCTAAGCATGGAGCCCATGGGTAATCCAGACCGACACCCCCCCCCTTTGCATCCCATCCGCGGCGTGACCATGCCGCCGTATCAACCCATAAACGCCGAAGCTTTTACCGCCAGATGCAAGAAGAAATTTGCCCCTGAAGAAAGGCGGCCCATCCCTTTCGGCCGTCGAAATTAAAGCATCCCACCACATCTACCGTAACCACCCCCCACTCGCGCCGAACCTCTATGCGCTATCCTCCCACGACCTCTTGATGACGCGGCTGAACATGTCGACGGTGACATCCTCCCTGATCTCGGTCTTCTTGGCCTCGTTATCAGCATTCTTAGGGATCTGCACGAGGCCGCCTTCGGCAACCTTCCAGCCGCACGTGTCGACGACAAACTTGGCCACCTCCTCCTCGCTGTCGAGGCCGAGCCAGCCCTCGAGCACGCCGGCCTGCACCTCGCGGTACGCCTGGCTGAGCAGCTGGGCGATGCGCACGCGGATCATCTCCTCGAAGCCGGCGATGTCGGTCGTCAGGTCGGCGTAGATGTCGTCGCTGTCGAGCGTGGCCCAGAAGCGAGCGTACTGGGCGCCCTCGAGCTGCAAGTTGAGCGCGCGGAGCTTGGACACGGCCTCGGCCAGGTCCGAGGTCGAGTTGGGCCCCGGGTTGGAGTGGGAGGGGGAGAGGAGGTGGAGGGACAGGTCGAACTGCGGCGAGGGGAACTGCGTCATGGCCTTGACCAGGATGTTGGTAATCACCTCGTCCTTGATGCGGTCGGGGTTGAGTTGGTAGCTTTATGGGGGGCCAAGATGGTCAGCATGGGGTTTGCGCTTCGGGAACGACGGTGATGCAGGAGGAGAGAGTGTATGTCGTCCTCTGATCAGGGAATAGATTTGACTTCCTTCGCGGCGGGGGGTTTAGGCCCGGTCCGCGGTCAGGTAATAGGAAACGTTGATAATCGTGCATCATAGAAGAGGAACGACACGGGTGTAGCTAGAACCGGAGACGGAGACGGCGACGGGGGATGCCCAACTCAACTTACAGCTTGAGCAGCGCGCGGTTGGCGTTGCAGTCACAGAATTTCTCCTCGCATTGTTGGGTCAGGTAGGCCTCGAGGACCTCGGCGGCCTGCGGGTTGTAGCGCTCGAGCCCGTTGATTATGCTGCGGATCTGCTCCGGCCGCTCTTGGGGGTCTTCGCCGTTCATGGTGGGCAATTCGTCGCTGGGCTTGCGGGGTTGCGAGAGGGAAAATGCGGTTCTGGGGTTTTGGCTCGAACCCTTCCAAACACAAAACCGAAGATGGTGGGGCTCGGATTTCCCCTTCGTTTTTGTGTGTGGCCGGAAATGGCCTAGCGCAAGAGTGGGGGTTGGGCTGCTTTTGGTCGAGGTCTGGTCATGTGTTTCCGCGCTGGAGTCGCGAACACCAAACGCGCCACGAGGGATCCAAGACAACGTCATCGCCTCCAGTGCGCGAGTCTCGACCGCAAGATGTCGAGTCCTGCAAAAAGACGGAAACTAAACTCGGACACAAAGCCGGATTCAGCTCCTCCACTCGGTCTTGAGTACTTCTTTGCCAGGCAGAGGCAAAATGGGTCGTCGTCAAAATCGGCAACATCATCACACCCATCACCGACCCAGGATGATGCCACCCCGGCAACAGCAACGGATCAGCCCCTCACGGATGAAGAGCTTGCGAGGAAGCTCCAGGCTGAGTGGGATGCCGAAGTTAGGGGCGCATCCGGCCGTGATACGTCACGCCTCCACGCCGAGGGCGGTGATGCTGATTCATGCCCTTCAGCGCCCCAACCGACTCCTTCTCCCCAGGAAACAGATTTGCCGGCGTCCTCTCCTGGAACTCCGCTGGCCAATGCCAAGGGGAAAAACACCCTGTCTCTGTCATCGGCTGCGGCAACACAGGATTACGCCTCGGCATCCATCCCTCTGGACGAGAGCCCGCTGACCTTCGACCCGGCGGCGCACATCGCTCAACTCCAGGAGTCATGGGCATCCGAGGGCGGCGATGCGTCGTACGCCCTTCTTACAAGATGCTTTGTGCTGGTGAATGGCACCCAGAGCCGAATAAAAATTGTCGACACCTTAGTCAACTGCATCCGACTGCTGATCGAAGGCGACCCGTCGAGTTTGCTGCCGGCGGTCTGGCTCGCAACTAATGCCATATCCCCGCCGTACATCTCGATGGAACTCGGGCTTGGCGGCTCAGCGATCTCCAAAGCTTTGAAGCAGGCTTGTGGGCTGGACAACAGGGCGCTCAAGGCGCTGTACGACAAGCTTGGCGATCCCGGGGATGTCGCCTTCGAGGCCAAAAAGAAACAGAACCTCACCTTGCGGAAACCGAAGCCCCTGACCATCAAGGGCGTCTTCCAGTCGCTTGTCAAGATTGCCAAGGCGCAAGGACAGGGCAGCGGTGATGTAAAGCAGCGGATCGTCGACAGGCTGCTGCAAGATGCACGCGGCGGCGAGGAGAGTCGGTACATTATCCGAACGCTCTGTCAGCATGTACGTGTCCTGCATCCAGACCATGCTCATGTCCCACTAACAAGCGTAGCTACGAATCGGCGCCGTCAAGACAACCATGCTGATCGCCCTATCGCGAGCCTTTCTGCTGTCCAAGCCTCACGGAGCAGCCTTTCCGACCAGAGACCCGCTGGAACTCGCCAAATTGAAGAAGGAGGAGCTTGCTGAAGTGTGGGCGAAAGGGGAAGAGATCGTCAAGGCATCTTACGCGCGTCACCCCGACTACAACGACCTCATCCCAGCCCTTATGGATACCGGAATCTCTGAAGAGCTTCTCGTCCGCTGTGGTCTCGCTCTTCACATCCCTCTGCGACCCATGTTGGGGAGCATCACCCGCGATCTATCCGAGATGCTCACCAAGTTGCAAGGTCGCGACTTTGCGTGCGAGTACAAATACGATGGGCAGCGAGCGCAGGTCCATTGCGATTGCAACGGCAAGGTCTCTATCTTCTCCCGCCACCTGGAACTTATGACAGACAAATACCCGGACCTGGTCGCCCTGGTCCCCAAGATCCGCGGCGACGGGGTGGAGAGCTTCATTCTGGAAGGCGAGGTGGTCGCCGTCGACCGTGCCACTGGCGAGCTGAAGAACTTCCAGACCCTGACCAACCGTGCTCGTAAGGACGTCGCTATCGGTAGCATCACCATCGATGTCTGTCTCTTTGCCTTTGACCTCATGTACCTCAACGGCCAGTCCCTCCTGGACCAGCCGTTCCGACACCGCCGGGACCTGCTCCGGTCCCTCTTCATCGAAATGCCGTACCACTTCACCTGGGTCAAGAGCCTTGACGCCACCTCCCAAGACTCAGAAGCCGTCCTCGACTTTTTCAAATCCGCCCTGGCCATCAAATGCGAAGGCATCATGGCCAAGACCCTTGACAACCCTGCATTCCCTACCCCCGACGACCAACAACCCCCCCAACCCGATCAGCCTCCCCTCCCCGCCCGCAAATCCAAACCCACACCCGTACCACTCCCCAAACCGCGCCGCACCAAACCTCTCCTGGCCACATACACCCCCGACAAGCGCCTCGAGTCCTGGCTAAAAGTCAAAAAAGACTACACCTCCTCCTCCGACACGCTCGACCTGATCCCCATCGCCGCCTGGCACGGCACGGGCCGCAAAGCGCAATGGTGGTCCCCCATCCTCCTCGCAGTCCGCAACGAGCACACCGGCGCCCTCGAAGCAGTCTGTAAGTGCATCTCGGGCTTCACCGACGCGTTCTACCGCGCCAACCGCGCTTTCTACGACCCTGCTGAGGGGATAAACACGCGCGCCCGGCAGCCGGGGGGCGTGGAGTACAACGGTCCGATGCCGGATGTGTGGTTTGAGCCGAGGGAGGTGTGGGAGGTGGCGTTTGCGGACGTGACGCTTAGTCCGGTGTATACGGCGGGGATTGGGTTGGTGAGGGAGGAGAGGGGGTTGAGTTTGCGGTTTCCGAGGTTTGTGAGGGTGCGGGAGGATAAGGGGGTGGAGGAGGCCAGTTCGGGGGAGTTTTTGGCTGAGTTGTGGAGAAAGCAGGAGGCGAGGGGGGCAGTGGCTGTTGGGGGAGAGGGAGAGGGTGAGGACGAAGAAGATGCGGCGTGAGCGGAACGATTGGCATGTGGGGGTCAGGTGGTTTATTTTTATTTACTGATTGCCGTTGCGGGGCTACGGCTATCCTACTCCTTCCAAGCGCGGTACACGATGCGGCAGCCGTACTTCTCGCCCTTCTTGAGCAACATCTGGCTCTTCCACTCGTCGACGTTGCAGGCGTTGACGTAGCGGCTGGGCTCGACGCAGAAGCCGCTGCGGCTGCCGCGGGCGGGGAAGCCGCCGACGGCGGGCACGTCGATGTACTTGCCCGTGTAGAACTGGAACGACGGCTCCGTGCTGAGCACCTCGAGGTGGATCTTGGACTCGGGGTGCTCGGCGCTGACCAGCTTGAGCAGCGGCTCGCCACGCGTGTCGATCGGGATGCTCTCCGACACCTCGTTGACGATGAAGCAGTCGTCAATGTCGGGCTCCGCCGCACCCAGGACGAAGGGGGTGTTGCCCTCGACCTTGCTGAACGGCTCGGGGCCGCGCAGCGGGATGCCGCCGTCGTCGACCGGGAGGTAGCTGTTTGTGCGGAGGGTCACGACGGTGCCCTCGATGGTGGGGGCGCCGGTGAGGTTGAAGTAGCTGGGCACGTTGTCAGTAATCTGGTTTTCGCCTTGGTCAAGACCGTTTGGCCAGCGTGGAGAACTCACGAGTGGTTCGTCATGTTGATGACGGTCTCATCGGCGCCGCCAACCAGCTCGGCCTCGTACTCCATGCCCAGCACGGTCACCTCCTTGCCATCCTGCACCTGCTTGCCGACGGTGTAGACGACGCTGACCTCGACCTTACCGGGGAAGCCCTCCTCGCCGTCCTCGCTGACAAGCGAGAACCTGACGCTCTTGGCGTCAGTCAGGGCTTCGACGCCGGGGATCTGGCTGACGTCGACGGGGGTGGGGCCGTCCCAGATCTTCTTGCCCCAGCTGACGATGCCGCCGTGCAGATTGTTGAGCCCGTCGTTGACGGCGAGCGGGTACGTCTTGCCGCCGTTCAGGCTGTCGATCTGGGCGCCCTTGATGCGGTTGGCGATGCGGCCGATGGTCTCGCCGAAGTAGGGGTCGTTGTGGAGGGGGTAGAGGTCCTGCTCGGGGAAGCCCTGGACGATGTTGATGCCGCCGACGTTGAACTCCTGGATGATGGCGCCCAGGGGCAGGAACTTGGCGGACTCGGTCATTTTGGCGGCGGTGGCTCGGTCTCTGGCTGTGGTGGCACGGTGTGTGGTGTGATGCGGGGGAGGTTGGAGGAATTGGAGGAAGCTCTCGGGTTCAGGTTCCAACCAGGGCGAGACACGGGCTGCCGGAAGCATATGGCAGGCGCCCGCACAGCCGGCTGGCCATCTTCCAGGAGGGCGAAACGGGACAAGCGCTTGTGGTTGCACACGACGACAGCAACCGAGATTCAGGCTATTTTGGCGGAAGGAGGAGGTGCCCCTCTTTTGGTGGGGAGAAGATGCTGTTGCCAGATCCGCCCCACCTGGACCCCGCACTCCAGCACAGCAGCTCGCGATTGGCTGCAGAAGGAACAGGGGAGACCACCGTATCCTGGCTGATCATGGATCTTGGGGAACTGAGATTCTTTGCTTTGAATTCCAGCGCCAGGGGGACGTTGTTTCTAATTCTTCCCTTCTTGGGGCGTTGAGGGCATCTTGATGGACCCATCCGACCTGGCATGGGCATCGTGGATGTGGTTCTGCTGGCGGCAGTCTCGGGCCGACTAACGCCAAGAGCCGCCCAACCGTTGCCGCGATGAAGCCTAAAAGCAACTTTGAAGCATCCATAGACCGAACCCGCTTGGCACCCTCCCTGGGCAACGCCCAACCTCGCGGTCGTCGATGGGCTCTTGGACTGATCCCCGAGCATGTGATGTGCCTGTTTTGTACTCTTGTTGGCGAGAAAACAAAGTTGCAACCTCGAAAGTCGGATTCTGTTCTGTGCCTTGGCTGCCTCACCCCCTGCGGTTGGTGATTGGCTCAAGCCGATGACGCGGCCAGTCTGACTCGGCCAACCCCGAACCCGAATCTTCAGACCACATCTGGGATGCCTCACATGATTCTAAGTGATAAAACTGGGCCTGATCAACTTGTACCTCTGGCTTTGACCTCATTCCACATCTCAAACCACCGTGACACTGCTGTTGGATAGTGGACGCGTCGAAGCCAAAGCCTGACCACAAATCCGAGCCTGAGCCACCCACATCAACAACACATCGCAGAACCACTCATCCCACATCTCACCAACAATGATCTCCAAAGCCGCCCACCCCTCCTCACCAATCCCCAACGACCCCCCTCCCTCTTACGAAGCCTCCACACTCCCCTCCACCCAAACCACCTCCTCCCACCCTCCCCGACCCTCCCACTCCGCACGAAGCAGCACCTCCTCCACCCGAAGCAGCTCCAACGAAAACGCCCCCCTCCACCGCCCCCGACACGAACACCACCACCACCACCACCACCATGATGATCAACAACACCAAGAACAAGCCCAATACCACGCCACCCCCCCGATGACCCCAACCAAGCCCCCCGTGTGGGCCATGGACCCCGCCCACCGCGCCGCCCTGGAGAGCGCGCCCGGCTGCTGCGCCAGCACCCGCGGCGGCTGCTGTTTCAGCGACATGGGCGGGTGCTGTTTCTCCGACGAGGGCGGGTGCTGCTTCTCGAGCACGGGCGGGTGCTGTTTTAGCGAGATGGGCGGGTGCTGTTTTTCGACTACGGGGGGCTGCTGCTTTTCGAGTGATGGGGGGTGTTGTTTTGCGGGGAAGGGGGGGTGTGGGCCGTGGTGTGAGTAGGGCTTGGGACTTGGGAAGGGATGTGGGATCTCTGTTTTGGTGCTTCTGGGGGTATGTCGGTTGGGCCTTGGATTTGAAGGGTCTGGTCGATTTTGGATAAGGGATGTGGTTTGAGGTTGGCGTTGTGGTTTGGGCAGGGAGGATGGGGTTATGTTGCATATACACTGCTGCTGTATGAGTACTTACGACGATCCTAGTCTCTTGAGCGGAATTCTTTTATTTATTTGCTTTGCTGTTTTAGCCCGAAGTATCACATCCTGCCCAAAGCCAAAGACTCTGGATCGCCCGTTTCCCATAACCTACAAACCCCGCCCTCGCCCATCATATGTTTATCGTCGGCGCTGGAGAACAGGATTTGTGAGTTTCCGCGGTTGGAGAGTAACCCCGTCAGGGATAACGGCTCACGGGTTCAAGTCTTCGACGAGCCACACGGTGGAGTGAACGCCGTATCCAATCTTGTTCAGGACCTTGTATTTCTCTCCGTAAACGTCGCCGATGTAGATCGGGTGGAATCCCCCCGTTTGGTATACATTCCTTCGCTCCTCAATACCACCAAAACCGGGGCTCATTTCCGGCTCAGCTCCCGCGTTGTTCGCTGTAGTTATCAGTGGGAGGCATCTCAAGTTGGGGCGGTGGACAGGGATTTTCTGGATGGAGAAGCTGCAGGTCGCGGGCGAAACCAGGTTCAAGCGGTGACGGGCCGGAGTTGATGGTAGGGACCGAGGCTGGGCGAGGGATATGGAATTTAAACGCCCGTGGACTTAAGCGCCCATCCTCACTTGTTGCCCTTGTTGGCTGCATGACAATAGGGGTCAGAGTTAGGGAAACTTGGGAATTGCCGCCGCCGAAGCAACCTCTCTAGCTCGCTAGGATAAAATACATACGAGGGCATCGCAACTGAATGGAAAGAGTTTTAGTTACTAGGCGTATTGGCTTTTGTTTCTCCCGATTTTATCTGGCCGGTGTGTTGATCTCGAGTGATGTCCATCCATGACAGGGCCTGGCCCGAGGTTCAACAACCTTCAACTCAACGGCCAAAAAACACTTCAAAAGGAAGGGGGGAAAAATTCGACGGGAGAAACCGCAGATTCATCTTTTCCAGCAATTTCTTTCTTTTCTTTTCTTTTTTGCATCAGGAATACGTTTTGGTGGTAAAGTTGAAGATTTTGACCGGGGGCCCTCGTCGTCGAGTGACACTCGCTCTCGAACTTGCAGGGGTTTTAGTGTACAAATCCTCGACATTTATTTTGCACAAGCGTTGAAGAGAACGCTGAGATACTTAGCTCCGGCAACACAGGGTGGAATGAATGTGGCCGTGGACACGAACAACAAAAGCGAAATACAGTGATCTCCGCAGCCAAGAGGGTGTAATTAATGACCGACTGTACGAAGTCGGGCGGATGATTAAGAATCATTCGACAAAATACAAGAGTAGAAAAGAATAAAAACGAGCCGATACAAGAAGCCCTTCGCAGGTGTACCTGACGCTTGTGCCAAGACAACGCCCCCTGACCATCGGTATGTACCACTTAAACAGTAGTCGTATTGGAGTAGGGCGAGCTAGTGTTGGCGGTGGCGAGGTGGAAGGAGTGGACAGCCTGTCGGAAGTGGGTGTCGACCTGGGACTTCTGGTTCGCAGTCTGCTGCGAGTACGACGTGTTGGTCGGGAAGACGGCAATGACTTGCATCAGGAGGCAGTCGACGACACCAGCCATCTCGCGCACGGCGGCGGGCACGCGGAACTCGGCTTGCTTGTCGATGGTGATCAGGACCGGGGCGGACTCGCTGACGGCATCCATGAGCTCGAAGAGACCTTGGACGAACTGGGACTGTTAGAGACGGTGGAGCACAAAGGAAAGAACTAAAGCTTGTTGCACTGGAGGAATGGAAATGTGGGTCTCTGGGAAGGCACAAACGTTGGAATAAGCCTCGTAGACGAGCTGCTGGTCGTTCAGCTCGGTGATGACCGGAGACCGAATCATCACCGAGATGTTGGACAGGCACGAGTCAGAAATGTCACTGAATTCATCGAGGATGTCCTGAGGAACCGGATCAGTTAAGGGGGACAAGAGATATACGTCACACCCTCGGGCTCAGAAGTGGGTACCTGGAAGGGCCCTGGGTTCCTCTTGAGCGCGACGAGGTTCACCAGGTCTTTCAAATCAAAGCTCATGCGGGCAAGGCCGTTGCAGGCCAGAGTGATCTCGGTGGGTGACATGGCAGCCCCAACCAGAGATACCACAAACCCGAGGACCAGCAGGAAGCCCCGGGTGAGGCTTCCACGGTTATCGAGGGCGAGCCACATGGTGATCGGCAAATGGATGCGAAGTACTGTGCAAAGGAGTGGACGAGGGCAGTGTGTGAGCCCTCGGGAGGTAACGAACGAACGACGCGACGCGGTGGCAGAGGCAACGAGTGTGTGTCGGCGATCAGAAAACGCGACCAGAGAGCTTCCGAGGTCAAGTGAGTGAAGGGGGCGGATGACCAGACGTTGCCAGCAGTCCAGATGGCACAGCCCACCCCAACTCCGACAGTGTGGTGCCCCGTATGCTCATCCCAGTCGCTGACCCAGCACGCAGGATGACCTCGGGCTCAGGGGGCTGGAAGGTTTGCTGTCCGCCAAGGCAGAATCTCATCCAAGAGGTTGCCGGCGCAGCCCCCATCCGAGGTGGCCCGTCGGGGTCGTCACGACGCCTTCGATTGGCGAATTTGGCGACGAGATGCGTGGGGGGCTGAGGACGGGAAGGCCCAAGCCATGGCGCCCGGAATAATCTGCCCGAGCTTGCAGAAGCAGAGATTTTCTCTCGCAACGGTGAGCGGGAAGGCTGGTGATTGGCCTGGCGCCCAATACGGTTATCACTGCGGTGTCTCAGACAGAGAGCACACGGTGCTGTTGGTGAGTAGGTAAACGTCTTATCTGCAGTCACACCCCCTGCTCTTGCGGCTGAGGGCCCGGCGCCGATCCAGTCATGGCAGCAGGGGTGCTCTCAGCCCTAAGACGCCAAATCGGGCGCGTTGAAACGTTGCTGTCGCCCGAAGAGACGCCAGACGACCCAGAGCCGGTAATTGCCGGGGCTAAGTCGCGCTGGAAGACCGCTGGTAGCCTGTCGTTCCTTGCGCGCTCGACTCTTGATGAGCGGTCTGGACATCGTTGTCCATGTCTGACACCCATCGTCAACGAGCGGGCAGATGGGGCAGGGCAGAGAGGGCTGAGGGGGTGAGTGGATGAAAGTGAGCGCATGAAGTTGGGAAGATGAGGGGCCGAGAGGGGGCCAAAGGGAAGAAGTGGGGATGCGCAGTCTGTGTGAATCAGGAACAGTTTGTTCAGTCCCTCCAAGTCCAGGGACGGGCGACAAGGCAGCAGCAGCCAGTACGACTCGGACCGACTTCGACTTTTCCTGCACAAGGCTTCTTCACAATATTCCTCATCTGTCCTCATCTCGGTGCAAAACCACGGATATCAGCGCACGCTTCGGACGCGTATCAGCACGAATTACCGCGCATACGCCGCGCTGCATCCGACAGGGCCGGGGTTTCGCCCCCAAGGTCTCGGGAAGCTGCACATGTTGGCACGTTGCCCCTGCAGCAAACATCTCTTCGCAAGGCGCAGACAACATGGGTCGGGCACTTGGTTCCTGCGTATCTGCGCCAACAACACGACTGCATGAACAGGGGGCCCCGACCAGGGCGGGAGGATTCTGTGCCGGCCGACCTCATCCTGCGCCAACACGATTCCCTTCCAGGAATCAACTTTCAATGATGATGATGGCGAGAGGTGTCGATTTCCATGTTGTTTCCCGTCTCTCGACTCACTCTGCGCCCTTTGCACCCCCTGTTCCCTGTTCGCCATAGTGACGTTCCGGTGCTCGCCAGAGACCCCCTTTCTCCAGCTCACATGGCTGTGCTGGGCCAGCTATCAATATCTCATATCAGCACTGGTCCAGCACACAGCACCCACAGTACGCTGCGGCGCACACACGGGAGCCTCGTTGCCGCCTGATGTTTCCCAACACCCCTGACATGACGATATCACCTCGCAAGGACCCCCTGCGCTGCTCGACCCAGGGGAAGGGACAGAGACTTCCCCCCACCCAGCGTCAGCCTCCCGCAGCGACTGGGAGCCATCCCTGGATATCATCGTGTCAATCATCATGCCGGGTGCAGTGACCCGTCCCGGAGGCCGCAGGAGCACACGATAACCTGGTGGGTCGGCGCCCCTGACATGGATCGTGGAAGACCGCAAAGGAGGACCCGCGATGAGCTAGGGGCCGAGCTGTCGACCTGTCGTCCCAGCTCGGCTGAGCGAGCCAGCGATTCGTGCTTCTGCGGGGATGGCGCACCAGGAATAGTTTTCGCGTGTCTTGGTGTGCCTGCTTGGCCCGCCGTGGTGTGTGCTGGTTGTGGCTGGGCAGTAGGTGTCCTGAGCTGGCCCGTGACAGTCGTTGAGGCCGTGCTGGTGAACTCCGACAAGATGGTGGGTGGGAAACATTCTGGCTTCCTCTCTCTCTTCCATCTTCCATCTTCATGGTCTTCGGTGAGGCACGTTGCCCACGTCCACTCCTTTCCCTTCTGCATCGGGCTGCATTATCACATTTTCCTTCTATCTCTGTCGTTGCCAGCATGGCGTCCGCATTCCGGTTCTTCCCTCTTGTTATCGTCACTCTTTTTGCGGTATCTGCCCGCTGTCTTCCTTACTTCCCCGAGCATGAAGCATACAACCTCAACCAGAACAAGTCGGCCACCAACCCCTTGGAGTACTGGGGTGAATGGCCTGACCACCAGTTCCACCCCTCACCAGAGAACTGGCGGATGCCCTTTTACTCGCTCTTCCTCGACAGATTCGTCAACGGGGACCCGTCAAACGACAACAGCAATGGCACTGCCTTCGAGGTCGACATGGTCTCCACCCAACTGCGGGTTGGCGGTGACATTGCCGGCTTGGTGGATACCCTCGACTACCTGCAAGGGATGGGGATCAAGGTGGGTGACATGCTGTGACACGTCCACTCCACCATGGGGTTGCTTTCCAACCCACCATGATACCACGATACTGACAACACCACAGGCCCTTTACATCTCTGGAAGTCCCTTCATCAACCAGCCCTGGTCAGCAGATTCTTTCAGTCCCCTGGATTTGACCCTCCTCGACTCCCATTTCGGAAACATTGCAGAATGGCGCCGTGCCATCGACGAAATCCACAAGAGGGGCATGTATGTCGTCCTCGAGAACACCATGTCCACCATGGGCGACCTCATCGGCTTCGAGGGGTACCTCAACACCACCACGCCCTTCAGCTTCACGGAGCACAACGCCATCTGGAAGTCCCCCAGGAGATACTGGGATTTTCCTCTTGGCGATGACTCGGTCGAGTGCAAGTATCCCAGGTTTTGGGATGAGCATGGCGGGCTCGTTGGGGACGATGTGATGTCTCGCATGACCACCTGCCGGACCAGCGACTTTGACCAGGTACGCCGCGGCTCGTCTCTCCCCTTCCTCACCCCTACTCCTCAGCGCTCATTACTAACACATCTAAGTATGGCGACGTCGAGTCCTTCGGCAAGTACCCCGAGTGGCAGAAGCAGCTGTCCAAGTTCGGCTTCGTCCAGGACCGCCTGAGAGAATGGAGACCCAGCGTCCTGGATAAGATCAAGCTCTTTTCTTGCATGACCATCGCCAGCCTCGACATCGACGGCTTCCGCATTGACAAGGCCCTCACCATTACCGTCGACGCCCAGGCCGAGTGGTCCGAACACATGAGGTCCTGCGCACGCAGGTTCAACAAGAAAAACTTCTTCATCCCGGGCGAAATCGTCGGTGGCAATGCCCTCGGTGCCTTGTACTTTGGTCGCGGCAAGGAGCCTGGAATGGCCGTCAAGACGCTGGACGAGAGCTACAACGCCACCAACGAGACCAGCCCGAGCTCCTACATCCGCACTCACCAAGCTCTCGACTCAGCGTGCTTCCACTATTCGGCTTACCGTTCCTTGACGCGTTTTCTCGGCATTGATGGCATCTACGGAGCTGAGATGGACACCAGGACCAACTGGGCAGAGGGTTGGCAAGACATGCTCCTGACGACAGACTTTGTCAACGCCAACACTGGCAAGTTTGATCCGAGGCACATGTTTGGAGTGTCCAACCAGGACGTGTTTCGGTGGCCCTCGATTCAAAACGGAACACAAAAGTACCTCGTCGGTGCCTTCGTCATGTCGTTGTTGCTTCCTGGGATCCCCATCGTCAACTGGGGCGAGGAACAGGCCTTCTACGTGCTGGAGAACATCGCCGGCAACTACTTGTATGGCCGCCAGCCCATGGTCTCGACCGTGTCTTGGGAGCGCCACGGATGCTACAAGGTCGGGTCGGAGAAGTACTTCAACTTCCCCTTGGATGCCGCGCTTTACGGCTGTGACGATCCCAACGTCAGCCTCGACCACCGCGACCCGTCCCATCCAGTCCGGGGTGTCGTCAGGCGGCTCATGGAGCTCCGCGAGACGTACCCAGTCCTCAATGACGGCTTCGATATGTATCAGCTCTCAAACCACACGCACTGGATTTACCTCCCCGGATCCAACGGTACCGGGACTGAACTCGGCCTGTGGAGCTACGTTCGCATGACACATCAAGGGCTCCAAAACTTCTCGTCGTCGGCTCACGGCGAAGACCTGGTGTGGCTCCTCTTGGGCAACGAGAACCAGACGACCAGTTACAAGTTCAACTGCTCGGACCACAACACGGCCCTTCTGTCATCGTTTGGGTCTGGCGCCACCGTCAAGAATCTCTTCTATCCCTACGACGAGTACAAACTCGAAGCTTCAACACGGCACATCGACGGTGGTGACCCAGACCTGGTCCATGGCTGCATCAGCGAGCTCAAGTTTCCGGCGTGGGGTTTCAAGGCGTTTGTGCCAAAGGAGAGCTGGGTCGGCCCCGCTCCCATCATCACCAAGTTCCTCCCCGGTCACGACTATCGCCTCGAGGCCGCCGCAAATGGCGACACCTCGGTGGACATCCAAATCCAGTTTTCCCAGGAGATGGATTGCGAGTCCGTGTTCAATGCCGTCGAGATCACATCAAACACTGTCGGCGGAAAGGTTGCCTCGCTCAACAGAGCATCTCTGCGGTGCCGGATCCTGGACGTTTCGCAGACGCCGCCACAGTTTGTGGGACAAGCTGCCTCGGTGTGGGAGTTTTCAGTGACGGTCAACTCCATCCCCGACGGTGTCCATCGCATTACTGTGCGCAATGCGACGAGTATCAGCCGCATGAATAGCACCGGCTCGGTCGACCATTTCCTGCTCCGCGTTGGAAAGCGGGACAACCCCATCGTCTTCCCCCGGCACGCAAACTACTCGACCGACTTGGTGTACAAGAAAGGCGACGACCTCTTCGTCCGTCACCATGCATCGGGGGCCACACAATTCCGCTGCTCCCAGACATGGGCTTCGTCGTGGACCTCATGGCTGGACTACACCGGAGACGATTTCAAGCTGCCAGCCAAGAATTGGACTGGATCCGCTCTTCAAGAGTGGTCAGGTGAGCATGTCGTCTGCCAGTACTTCAGCAAGCTTGCTGGCAGCAGCCATCACCAGCAGGAGGGTGACCTGGACACCACCATGTTGCCCCGCCGTTTTCCTCACCTGTTCATCAACGGCCACTTTAACGCGTTTGGATTTGACGCTGGAATCCCCAACCGCATGAGCCAAAAGGCCGAGACCGGAGTCTGGTCCATCGATGTCATGGCGGAGTGGCCCACTGCCCTGCAGTTCAACACCTGGGGTCTCAACCCTGATGGGCTGCCCGACCAGACTTGGATCTTTGGCGATGTCAACTTTGACCATGTTCTCGACCGTCTCCCCCCGGGATCCCTGCGGCAAAACGTTGTCAACATCACTGAGCCACCCCCGGCGCCGTTTGTTGGCTGGCGTTTTGAGGTTGACGACGCCGCGATGAAGTACACCAAGTTCCCCACTGGAAGCAGGGACCGACAAATTGCCATCTTCTCACTGATGTGGGTGCTTCCACTTCTTGGCGGCTGCATCGTCGTGTTCATTTTCACCGGATCATTCTACAAGGTCAAGCACAACATCTCTGGTGCCGCGGGCAATGGCGGTACTGCGGAGAAGCTTCGCCAGGCATTCGAGATGAAGGAGAAGCCACAGTTCCTACGACCCAAACGTCTGTCCTCTGGCGGCTCTTCGTTTGGCACCCCGGCGACTCGCCCGGGCAGCGCCCACAGCGCAGCGCGTGGCATGGAAGGCTCTGGCTTCGGCATGGAGATTGGCGCCCCCAGGAAGAAGGTCCTCATCGCCACGATGGAGTACGACATTGAGGACTGGAAGATCAAGATCAAGATCGGCGGTCTCGGTGTCATGGCTCAGCTCATGGGCAAGGCTCTCGGCCACCTCGACATCATTTGGGTTGTCCCATGCGTGGGTGGTTTGAAAAATGACTACCCCGGCGGCTACCCTGTCGACCAAACCGCCGACCCCATGGAGATCACGATCCTTGGGTCCAAGTACACAGTCGACGTACAGTACCACAAGCTGCGCAACATGACCTACGTGCTGCTGGATGCGCCCGTTTTCCGACTCCAAGACCCGTCCCGACCCTACCCCGACCGCATGGACGACCTTGACAGTGCTATCTACTACTCAGCCTGGAATCAGTGTATCGCCGAGACGCTGAAACGGTTCAACCCGGACGTCTACCACATCAACGACTTCCACGGCGCCCTTGCACCGCTCTATCTCCTTCCCCGCGTCATTCCCTGCTGCCTGTCCCTCCACAATGCCGAGTTCCAGGGCATGTGGAGCCTGGGCACAAAGGAGGAGAAGCAAGAAGTCTGCAGTGTGTTCAACCTCGACCAGAAGGTCGTGGAGCGCTTTGTGCAGTTTGGCGAGGTCTTCAACCTCTTGCACGCAGGAGCCAGCTATCTGAGGGAGTTCCAACACGGCTTTGGCGCCGTTGGTGTTTCCAAGAAGTACGGCAAGCGCAGCTTTGCCAGGTACCCCATATTCTGGGGCCTCTCCAAGATTGGCAGCCTTCCCAACCCTGATCCTTCAGACACGGCGGAGTGGTCTCCGGAGCTCGAGGCTGCCGCGCAGGCCCAGGAGGTCGAGGTCGACGCCGCTTTTGAGGCAGGCCGAGCCGAGCTTCGCAGGCAAGCCCAAGAGTGGGCCGGGATTGACCAGAACCCGGACGCTGAGTTGTTCGTCTTTGTTGGGCGTTGGTCCATGCAGAAGGGTGTCGATCTCATCGCGGATGTGTTCCCGTCGATTCTGGAGCACAATCCCAAGGTTCAGCTGATCGCCATCGGGCCGGTCATTGATCTCTATGGCCGTCTCGCTGCCATCAAGTTGGAAGCGCTAATGGAGCAGTACCCCAACCGAGTGTATTCGAAGCCAGAGTTCACGCAGCTTCCGCCGTACATCTTCAGTGGTGCCGAGTTTGCCCTGATTCCCTCGCGTGATGAGCCATTTGGGCTGGTGGCTGTGGAGTTTGGGCGGAAGGGAGCGCTTGGTGTTGGTGCTCGAGTTGGTAAGTTGACAAAGATGTCCGTTGAGGTCCAGGAATCCGATTGACACCCGCCCTTCACAGGTGGTCTTGGAAACATGCCCGGATGGTACTACACCGTCGAGTCCACTTCGGCAAAGCATCTCATCAGCCAGTTTAAGGAGGCCATCCAGGGCGCCTTGGCCGCCGACACCCCGACGCGCGCGAAGATGAGAGCCGTCTCGGCCAAGCAACGGTTCCCCGTCGCCAGATGGGTCGAGGAGATCAACGAGCTGCACAGCACTTCCATCTTCAAGTCCCAGAAGCACCGCGACCGGCCGGATCCTCTGCGTCTCGTTAGCCGGTCCAAACTCAATCTCTCTCGGCCTCCTTCGCCCACACCTTCCGAGATGCACGACTTCCGTCCCACGACGCCCAACTCGTTCCTGTCGCCTGAGCACAACAGCCTCCCGCCGTCAGCAAGAAGTCCAAATCCCGACTTCAGCACCTGGCCTCTGCCGCGGCCGATCACACCTCAGCACCAGCGGAGGTTTTCTGGTGTCTCAATCACGTCTGTTACCAAGGGCAGGAAGGACTTTGCGCTGCAGAAGGTTGATCCGTTCTTCACCGACGCGGATGGCGAATACACCGACGAGTTCAAGCGCAAGCTAACGCAGCTCGACTCCAAGACGTCTGAGACGGACCTCTGCATCGAACAATACCTTGTCCGATCCGAAAAGCAGTGGTTCGAGAGCTACAAGATTGCCAAGTTCGGGCTGACTCCCTCCTCCCGCAACGCCTCAAAGGTCTCGCTCGTCGAAGCCCCAGCAGCGCTCAACTCCTCCCGCTTCCTCGACATCCCGTCTCGCCCGCCCAGCCCTTACGCCCCAAGCATCATCTCATCCGTTTACTCCGAGGATGAAGACCGCAGAAACCCTGGCACTCGGCCGTTCATCTCCGAGTTCGAGAAGGAGGAGAACCCCAACGAGGCCTCCCCGATCCAGAAGTTCATGCTCCGCAAGGTGTTTGACTGGCCCGTGTACACCGTCATCCTGGCCTTCGGACAGATCCTGGCGGCCAACTCGTACCAGATCTCGCTGCTGAATGGGGAGCAGGGGCAGACGGCCAGCATGCTGTACACCATCGCGTCCATCTACGGAGCGACGTCTATCCTCTGGTGGATTGCGTTCCGGCGGCTTAAGTCTGTCTGGGTGCTGTCGACGCCATTCGCGGTTTACGGGATTGCGTTCCTGTTTGCCGGGTGTGCACCGTTTGCGCAGTCGATTCCCACCCGCGGATGGCTTCAGAATGTTGCGTCTGGGTTCTACGCGGCCGCTGCGTCCAGCGGGTCCATGTTCTTTGCTCTCAACTTTGGTGATGAAGGTAAGCCGGCACTCAACCAACCCATCCTGACACACCGAGACTGACAGTGTACAGGTGGCGCGCCAGTCAGGACCTGGGTGATCCGCGCATGCGCAGTGCAGGGCGTCCAGCAAATCTACATCAGCGGGCTGTGGTACTGGGGCTCCAAGCTCAGCTCCTACGACAGCAACGGCATCCCCGTGGCGCAGGCGTCCAACACGCTCATCAGCGCCGTCTGCTTCCCCGTCGCGGTGCTGCTGATGGCCCTCGCCGTGCTCACCTTCTTTGGCCTGCCCGAGTACTACCGCCAAACCCCCGGGTCGATACCGTCCTTCTTCAAGTCCATTTTTCGGCGCAAGCTCATCATCTGCTTCCTCATCTCCGTCCTCGTCCAAAACTACTGGCTCTCCTCCGTCTACGGCCGCTCGTGGCGCTTCCTCTGGACATCCACGCACACATCCACCTGGCAGATCCTCCTCCTCGTCCTCCTCTTCTTCGGCATCATCTGGATCGCTCTCTTCTCCCAGCTCGCCCACTTCTCGCGCGAGCACAGCTGGCTGTTCCCCGTTCTGGCCGTCGGCCTCGGCGCGCCGCGCTGGGCGCAGATCTTCTGGGGCGTGTCCGGCATCGGCACGTCGCTGCCCTGGGCCGGGGATGTCGGTGGCGCGTTGGTGTCCAGGGCGCTGTGGTTGTGGCTCGGGGTGTTGGATGCGCTGCAGGGGACGGGCGTGGGGATGATGTTGCTGCAGACGACGACGCGGTTTCATAATAACTTTGCGCTGGTAGCCGCACAGGTGCTGGGGTCGCTTGCGACGGCGGTGGGGAGGGCGACGGCGCCGGATGCGATTGGGCCTGGGCCGGTGTTTCCGAATTTGGCGTTGAGTTTGGACGGGTTGGGGAATGGGTGGTTTTGGGTGTGTTTGCTGATGCAGCTGGGGATTTGCGTGTTGTTTGGGACGTTCTTTAGGAAGGAGCAGTTGAGCAAGCCGTGAGTGATGTCGGAGGGGCGTGGCTGGGGTTGAGGTTGTCTTTGGAGATGGTGATGGTTGACATTGGGGTTTTTTTTTTGAGAGTTTTATGTTTTTGACGGATGATGGGATGGGATTTGGGTTGGGTTCTTTGGGATCGCAGTTTGGATTAGTTAACTAGTTATTCGTATAGATATTAGACGGCGGGCATCAGGATTGATCAGAACACAAATTGGGTATTAATTATGGCCTTCTTTCAATGTGGCCAGGTTTCGACCACCTCCAGCCGCTCTTCGGACTACCCGTGCGGGTTGTTCCCCAAGACGCCCCCTTGTTGCGGTTCCAGCCTTTGTTCGTCCTGCAGGACAATGCACCTCGGAGGCGAGTTCATTGGTTCACCCTGTTTGTTCTGCCGCCTGCAGCACCTGCCACATACCACACTCCATTGTCGTCCCTGCTCAGACCGACGACTGCGTCGCGATACAGCAATCATGACCCAACCCACAGCAGCAGACGACGCGAACGCAAAGATCGAGGCAGGGATCAAGCGAAAAGAGTCGGAGGCAAACGAGAAGCCTGCCGGAGCGCGTAAATCGGGTTCGGTATTCGAGATCGTGGAACAGGCCGAGCATTGGGTCGAAAAGGACGATGACTTCGTGTTGCAAGAAGCCGAGGTTTGCGAGATGCTCAGGCGGCACCCGCAGCCAAACGTCGGGCAATACCATGGGCTGTCTGGTCGACAATGGCAGGATCGCGGGCCTTTGCTTTACCAAGTACGAATCTAGCCTCGAGAACAGGCTGGGACAGAGAAGGGACATCACGAAGGAAGAGAGACTTGCCTACTCCAAGGCGATCGAAGACGGAATTTGCCACCTCCACCAGCTTGGGCTTGTGCACAACGACAACAACCCATCCAACATCATGGTGGATGATGGCGGGGAGCCAGTCATCATCGATTTTGACTCTGTCCGACCGATAGGAGCGGAACTTGGCACCAAGGCTGGAACGTTCGAATGGGAACTTGAGGGGACCGAGGTATCCGGCCCAGAAAACGACTTTTTTGGTCTCAACAAGCTCCGCGAGGTGACGCTCCAACTCTCGCCGCAAGACCCCAACACGAAACAATGAACTTTGTACCCATGCCCCAGCCGTGAACCAGTGCCAAATCATCTCATATCATACCAGTGAACTATCTCATGTCTCAACAACGTCGCAATCACCACAATTCCTCCCAATGCTGCCCAGTTTGGCTGGGGACTTAATACATGGAGGGGAGATAATACCCACCAGGAGCAGCTGTCCTGCGGCGTTTGGGCGCGATGTTCGAGGGCACGCATGGCTCGGGGTGGTCTGAAGCTGAGGGAGTTTGTCGGTTACATATTTAAAGCCATGAACGAACAAAGACCATAATGAGTCGATTTCATGCCATGACCTCGCATCCTTGGTGCTGAATGAACAAGGCTTGTCATGTTGTCAGAACAGTCGTTAAATCAAGGTACCTACCTATGCATCAGTGGTCAGCGCGACCAAACAACAACAGCCAGTCAACCGGTGCTCGCAGAGCCTCTCTTGCATGTCTGCCTTGAGTTGCAAACACCCGCAACCTTCCTTCAACCCCGCTCGCTCCACGCCCATGCGCCATCGCCCAACTCACCATGCAATCCCCCACCATCACCCCTCCCCTCACTCCCCCTCTAACAACCCACCGTCTCCCCCTTTGCCCACACCCAACACGCCTTCCAACTCTTCCCTCGCCGCCTTCCAGCACGAGGGCTTATCCCTCCTCCACGCCTTCACCACCCACCAAACCACCGCGGCCGCCTGTCTCCCCTGGGCCAACCCCGCGCGAGAGGCCGCGCGAGAGGCCGCGCGCAAAGTCCTCCACCACGCGCTGTGGGATGCCGCGGGGCAGTGCCCAGTGGGGTGTCGTTCGCGGCAAGGTAACCCCATCCTCTCATCTCCCCATCCCGACCCAAAGAAAGGGAACTGACGCGGCAATCATAGTGGATGCTCTACCCCCCCGCCAACGGCCTCCCCATCATCTCGCTTACCATCCACACCGCCGTCGCGGCCGGGTATCTCGACCCCAGCGCCAGCCTGGCAACTTCACCCCACCACGAGGGCGACACGCTGGTGTGCGTGTAAACGCGGGACTTTTGGGAGGTGGCGGATGTGCGGCGGGTCGTGTTGGCGCTGGTGGAGATGGGGGTTTGTGCGCGTGACGGGGACGGCGGGGATCACGTACAAGTGCGATGCGTATGAGGCGTTGGGGATTTTTTTGGGATAATGAGTACGGGTTGAGGGAGAGTTTTATGGGAGTCGGGAGGTGCTGGAGGGGAGGGTGGTGGAGGGCGGGGGATGGGATCCGAAGGATGGGGAGAGTCACTGAGGAGGGTTGGGGTCGGGTGGTGGACATGCTGTCCTTGAGGATGGTGTGTAGGACTGGGTGTCCCTCCTGTTGCTGGTCAAACCTGACGCCGGCAACCCGGGTTACTCCCCAGCATGCCAAAAGGAAAGACATGGCTGGCCGCCGGATGCGTCCTCAGCCCGCGACAAGGTACCCGCCTGTCCAAAAAGAATCACCTCCCTCTCTCCACCCTCTTCACGGGGCCACCCGGGGATTGAACCCGGGACCTCTCGCAGAACGTGCTCAGGTTTGAACCCTAAGCGAGAATCATACCACTAGACCAGCGGCCCTTGAAAGGACAGAAGGAGGGAGGTGTCAAGGGGGCCACCCGGGGATTGAACCCGGGACCTCTCGCAGAATTGCTCAGGTTTGTGAACCCTAAGCGAGAATCATACCACTAGACCAGCGGCCCTTGCTTGAACTTGGTGGCAGTCAGGCAGAAAATGAGTGGTGATAAAGGGGTTTCGAAGGGCTCTGTTTGAGTCATCGGTGTGGGTGAGGGTTGTGGAGACGAGGGCTCGGTCGATGGAACGGTGGGGATGTGGGTTCAGGGCAAGGTTGGGTGGAATTCGAGAAACACCTGGTCCCGAGAGAGAGGGACCGCGGCCCATGTTGGATGCAAAGCACAAGCATGAAAACGAGCCATATCGCTCTTCAACCGTTCAGTGCCTCCTCGCTCGGACAAGCCAGCCCACCTCGAGTTTGAAGTATTTACTAGCACTGGCCAGAGCAATGCAAGTGAGCAAACCACCATCCCGCCCTCCACTCTCCCAGGGACATCCACTCAGGCACAGGGATCTCGACCCTGACCACATCCACCACAACCACACCCACACAAGTCGCGCAGAACCGATCCCTGCCTTCAACAACACCATAACCTCACAAGCGTCAGTGGTTTAGTGGTAAAATCCATCGTTGCCATCGATGGGCCCCGCGTTCGATTCGCGGCTGACGCATTTTGCCATTTTTTGGAGCCGCAGGTATCCGAGTTGTGATGGTATCCGGTCTTGAGGTGTCGTTGGGGGGAAGGCCGCTTCACCAGCCTGCAGGACGCCACTGGTAGTCGTCCTCGATTTGCTTGACAAGCTCCGGCGCAGTCCCCCACTGCTTCGCGATTAGGTCCGTTGCCCCCAACTGGGACAACCGACGCTCGTCCCACATGACATACCCCCTGCTGGAGGGTCTCTGGCACATAGCCGCCGTAGATGTTGGAAGAGACGCCGCCCCATAACATCACCCACGCGGCAGGCGGCCCGAGGAGTGGAGGCGCGTTGCCTGCGAACTCGATTGGGTCTCTCCGAGTTTCGGCCTCGTCCCGGGCGTTACGGACCAGCACCTGCCGCCGCTCGTGCTGTGACAGGGAGGCGATGCAATCCAGGATGGGGAAATGGAACTGGGTCTAAGGGTCAGGAACCGCACCGCCCTGCTGACGGATGAATCGATCAATGCAGCCGATCGCCTCAACTTCCCAAGGATCGAGGATAGAAAAGAAGAGATCATTAACTTGCTGAAAGGGGTACCTGCTGCGGTGGTAAATGTGCTTTTCGACCAAACAGATGGTAGTAAGTCTCGCATTGGTAGACGGCTCGCATGATGCGTATCTCCTCGCTCCGGCTGAGATTGGCATCCTGGTGCGCGTTTTGGTGCTCCCCGTCTGGCGAGTTGATGGCTCTCCTAAGATTCCTGGGGGCCCAGCTGTTGTACATCTGGGTGATGAATCGGATGACGGTCTCGTGAAGTTGGCGACCCATCGCATGGGGCTTGGGTCAAGGGGCGGGCTTGACTTGGCGGCCAGCCACCCGCGGTAAGAATCGAGGAAGCCGGAGACGATGCTGTTGGACCGGATGTTGCCGAGGGTGTGCACCCGCGAGGCGTAGCAGGCGTAATTATGCATGGACGTAGAGGCCATCCAGCTCGCGGTCCACGCATGCGCGCAAGAGGTTGTCGCGGTTGGCCATGTACTGGGCGTGCATCACGGGCGAGACGTGGACAAGGGCGCACAGTGTTGCCAAGTCAGGGACGCTGAGCAAGATCTGGTCCCTCAGCTCGGCGGGCAGGCCCTCGAGGAGAAACGACAAAGATGGCGTGGGGGCCTGATCCCCAGCTGCCGGGTCATCCTGCGTCGGTTGCCCCATCTGCGGGGACTATGGAGAGGGCGAGAGTACAGCGCAGCAGGGAGGACAACGAGCCACGGGCGGTGTGTCGCTCGCGGTACTTGAGTGGGTTGGGAAACGAAAAAAGCCGGTGTTGTCTGCAGCCAACCCCGCTGGCAGGAGACCACTCACCAGCTTGGTGGCGCAACAACGCGCCCGACTCTCGCCCGTTGAGGATCGCCATGTTGCATGCATTGCACCTACACAACACCGAGCAAAGCTGACATAGTGACTCAGCAAGTCCCTCGGACGTCATTATTGGGTTTCCGAGACATGACGCTGCCGAGCCGCAATGCTGCAGGCCCCGGGTCCCACTCAGCACCATTGAGTGTCTCACCAAAGGCCCCGATCGCGGCGAAGCCATTGGGCCCAACTCAGAAGTCTCCAACACCAACACACACCCAACCCAGGCATCCCCATCCATTGATTCCCCGCCAGCCGCCCAAAATGGCCGTCAACGAAGTGTACCAATACTCGATCGTCTCGGCCCTCATGGACGGCGTCGCATCGCACGGCACGCCCATCGCGCGCGTGCTCGAGCACGGCGACCACGGGCTGGGCACCTTCCGCAACATGGTCGGCGAAATGATCGTGCTCGACGGCGACGTCTACCAGATGAAGGCTGACGGCTCCGTCGTGCACGTCGACCCGGCCACCACCGTCACCCCCTTCGCCACCGTCACCCGCTTCCGCCCGACCGTCACCATCCGAGGCGCCGTCACCGGCAAGGCCGGCCTCAAGGACTTGCTCACGCGCCTGATCCCCAAGGCGCGCAACCACTTCCTGATCGTCCGCATGGACGGCGTCTTTCGCCGCGTCAACGTGCGCACCGCCGGCGGCCAGCTCACCCCGCGTGAGGGCATGGTTGACGTGTGCGCGCGCCAGACGACGCACACATTCGAGGGCGTCAAGGGGACCATCGTGGGCTTCCGGTGCCCCGGGTACGTCATGGGGGTGAATGTTGCGGGCGACCACTTCCACTTCATCGCCGAGGACAGGAAGCGCGGCGGGCACATCCTCGAGTTCGAGACGGACGGGGATGTGGACATTGCCGCCGCGCAGATGTCGCAGTTTCGCCTCGAGCTGCCGACCGAGGACGACGAGTTCAACGAGGCCGAGCTGAAGCTGCAGGCGCAGGGTATCAAGGCGGTTGAGGGTTGAAATGCCTGGATTGCGTATTTGCTTTGGTGTGTTATAGGTTGTGCGAGCCTTGCTGCTTGAAGGGATATGCGTTCCACGAACTTGGTTGTGCGGGATCTGGTGTCGGCAAGATGTCGTGATGTTAAACTGCTTGACCGGATTTAGCCATCGCAATTATTTTGGAAACGCCAAAATTTGAGACGCGTCAGCTCCCTCCACCAACCTCCCAGCCCTCACAACACGCCTTGAGCACGCTCCAGAAACGTTCCCAGAATATCTTCAGCAGACAATTCCACGTTTCCCAATCAAGGGAAAAAAGACAGCCACACGCACCACCGACATGGTGCAGCCCAGCGTCCTGCGTCAGGCAGCCACCTGCCTGACTGCCCTCGCGACGCTGTCATCCGCCTCCTCCCTCCCACCCTCGATCCCCACCGGATTCGGTCCCAGCAAAGCCGCCGCAAAGGAAAACGCCTTCCAAATCTTCAACGCCATCCACTCGGCCATGCGCCAATGGGGCTCCTCCCGCCACCACAACGGCATGTCCCTCTTCCTCGCCACCATCCCTCCTGGCGTCATCCTCCACCACGGCACGCACTCCCCCATCCCCCCTCCCGGCCCGGAATGGCTCGCCTTTGACATCGAACACGCCGAGCTCTTCGCCCACCCCGCCCGCGGCGGCGGCGGCCCCGGCGGGGGGAAGAAGCCCCCCACCCTTCCACCACCATCCCCCCCTAACCCCAAACAGCAGCACCCCCTCCCGGTCTCCTCCAACCCCCCCGTAGTCCATGGCTACCTCCACCTCTACCGGACCACCGCCCCGCTCCGCCTCCTCTACCTCGACGGCACCTCCGCCGGCAACACCCCCATGGGCACGCTCGACACGCAGGACCTCCTCCTGCGCGGCAACCGCAGCACCCCCGTCTGGGACGAGCGCGGCCGCGCCGCCGATCTCTGCCGACTGGTCGCTGCTGAATGGGGTCTGCACGGGGTGCTGCGCATGGAGGCCGGGTTCGAGGTCATCAAGTGCGGTGCGTTTGCAGGAGATGGGATGGAGCTTGTTGCGGCGAACCAGCGGCCGGGGGTGGAGGAAGGGGGGAGGGGGCGGGGGCCGCATTTGAGTTTGTTCGGGCGATCGCGAGGAGGTATCACGGGATTGGGGGCGGGAGGGTGGTGGTTGATTGGGGGAGTATGGTGTCGGGGCTTTTTTATGGGGTGGATTTGGGGAATCCGGATGAGAGCAGGGGGGATTTGCCGAGGTTGGTGAGAGTGAAGGATGGGGAGTTGAGGGGGATTAGGGAGCGGGTTGGGGAGGTGGTGAGGGAGAGGGTGGAAGGGGGGAACAGGGTGGTGGATTGGCAGGGCGTGGTGGATTTGGTGGTGGCGAGGTATGCGGATCGGTTGAGGTACATGGTGGAGGGGGTCGAGGAGCTCGAGGTGATGCAGGGTGAGGTGAATGGCCTGTCCAACACTCACATTGACTACGCGGTGGAGGATGACGGGTTCCAGGCCGCGATTGGGCGTTGTGCGAGGCATTACACTATGTCTGTTGTTCCGGTCACGCAGGAGGACCACCTCATTCTCGCGGCGATCGAGACGGTCACCGGCAGTATTTGCACAACGATCTTCGTGGTGCGGAAGGTGCTGGTGGAGGACCCTGACGCGGACGAGGCCTCGCTAGATCGTGCCAAGGGGGTCTTGCGGGGATTGATGGACAAGTTGAACTGGACCAGATGGAAAGAGTGCCCTGCTTGTCGGTTCAACGAGGTTTGCTTCACGCCGATGTGGCCGCTGGGGGATAAGGCGTCGTATGAACGGCCGACCTGCAGAAACGCAACGACACTAGGGGGCACGAGGCGTGAGGACCTGTATTGGCAATCGGGACGAGGGTTCGGCACCATCAACGATGAGATGATGAAGGACCTATAGACTTGCGAGTAGTCTAAAAGGAGCATATTATCCGGCACCCCATGATCCAAGAAGCAATGGAGCTCAGTCATTGAGTCTATCTAAGCAAAGAAAACGAAAAAATAAAAAGCCAAAAGAATGCGTCAGCCGCGAATCGAACGCGGGGCCCATCGATGGCAACGATGGATTTTACCACTAAACCACTGACGCTTCATGAATGTGAAGCCTGACATGAGAGCTTATTAACAGATCGAGGCTTGGGGACCGGTATCGCAATGCTCCCTTTTGTCTCCCGCCGCGTTTTTCATAGATAGATAACTAGTTAACGTACTTGATAAGCGAGCGCTGCAGACAAGCGAGCGCCGCACTGGGAAGGGCTGCGTTGACATTTAGTTGCAGCACTAACAACCGGGATTAAACCGGGAATTAACTCTTAGTGCTACCACCAAATGTCTTTACAACCCTTAACAGTGCGGCGCTCGCTTGTCTGCGGCGCTCGCTTATCAAGTACGTTAGTTATCTCTTCTTGAATGCCATTTTGCACAATGAGTAAATTCGTTACAATATGGACTTATTGTGCACTCGTAGACTCCACGCACGCCGCCAGCTCGATGAAAAACCCTTGGCCCCTGAGGTCAGAAGGGTCTGTCAGTCACTCAACCTCCTTCGCCCTCATCTGATTCCCTGAATCAGGTAATTTGAAGAAATACGTCAAACCCAATCCGGGAGATGGGTATTCATCCTTCTTGCCGCCCCGCTGTTGAGATCAGTTCCTCACCCTACCCTCGGACAAGTTCCCAAGTGCCAGAAACCATCCCACTCAGACGATCAAGAGCGTCTTTTTCGAAGCAACATCCTCCGTCAAGACATCCTCGTAATGCGGCGTGCGGAAATCCCACGGGTCACGAAACGAGCGAAACCTCGACCACCCCACAACGCGCAGCGCCACCCCAACCCGCCGATACTCGCGCCTACCGTGGGTCGTCTCGATCAGGATCAGGCTGTACTCAATGTGGAACGTCGTCTGGTGGCCGTACTTTTTCTCGCGCGGGAACGTCGCCATGCGCATGCACATGACGCGCATCTTAGCCGACCCGTGGCGCAGCTTGACCAGGTCCTCCGGGTCATCCAGCTGGATGTAGTTGTAGCCGTCTTCCCAGTCGTCCTCGTCGTACGTGGCCAGGCCGCTCCACACCTGATCGCCGAGCTTGTTCCTCATGCGCAGCCACGTGCCCTTGCCCCTGCCCTGGATGTCGACGCACAACGTCGCCGGCTCGATCTGGCCCGTGAGTTTGAGGGTGGGTTTGCCGTGCTTGCCGTGCTTGCCCTGCGAGCCGTGCTTGAGGCGCTCCTCGAGCCCATCCAGCATGTACTCGCAGTCGAAGTAGATCTCGTTCCTGGTGCTGTCCTCTTTGAAAATCCCCGGCCCCGCCTGGCTGGACAGCGTCCAGATGATGTCGGCGTCCACCGACGCCCACGACCAGCTGGGCGCCCGCCACCGCTGCGTGCGGTAGCTCGCCCGCCGGTACGTTGCGATGGTCTCTCCCTGCTGGGTGAAGTCGTACTCCGTCTTGGCCACCCAGAGCAGGTCCATCGGCGACCCCGTCCACATGCCCGCAACGTAGTCCTCGCCCCACCGCATCGGCTTCATGATCGCCGCGAGACCCTCGATGGCAGGGAGCTTGTCCGAGCTCTTGGTCAGCCGCAGCTGGGAGTACTCCTCGACGAGGTCGCGCCAGAGGGCGGCGCGCTTCTCGGCGCTGGTCGTGCGCATGCGCATGCGCTCCGACAACGCCGACTTGCTCGACAGCGCCCGGTTGGCGATCAGGTCACTGTTGCTGAACATGGGGTCGCGGTAGCTGTCGCACGCGCACACCCCTTCCTGGTGGCACTCCTAGAACATCTCGTGCGGGCCAAAGTGGATGATGCGCGACGACAGCATCCGCTCCTGGAAGACCCACGCGCGCGTGAAGAGCGGGAAGTCGGCGTTGGCGTCCTCGGCGCGCTCCCCCCGAACGCTCCGGTAGATGGGGTGTTTGGGCGGGCGGCGCAGGCCCACGCCAACGGGGCAGTCGTGGATGGTGCCGAACGGGATGTGGCTGTTGCCCGGGGTGTGGTAGAGGCCGTCGCTGGAGCCGCGGCCGGCCGAGGCGGCGAGGGTGACGTAGGCGTTCTGGTAGATGTCGGCCATCTTGGCCGACTCGGCGAGCCAGTCGTCGGCGTCGTCCTGCACGATGCACAGCGAGTCGATCCAGATGTAATTAGTGCACGCCCAGCTTGTGCGTGTACGAGATGGCGTCCTGGAACGTCTTGGGGATCTGCTGCCACGGGATGTTCTCCAGGTGCGCCTTCAGATTGCTCTTGAGCGTGCGCAGCGGCTGGCTGTCACCCCAGCAGTGGCCGAGACAGGCGTATCGCGCTGCGGTGGGATAATACGAGTCGGGATCCTGAGCGGCGAGGAAGACGCCGTCGTTGTCGTTGCCGACGCAGACGACCCTGGTTGGGAGCGTCGGGTCGCCGTACGGGAGCGCGCAGGTCTTGGTGTGGAGGTTCTTACACGATGAAAGACGAGAACGCCCGTATGAAAGCGCTGATTCCTCATCGATGATGTCTATTCCAAGCTGAGGGTAGGCAAGGACCTCGACCGAGTAAGGGGAGTCGTGCATCCGCATACGACGCCGACGTTAGGGCTGTACCATGGGTGAAAACGGGGGTGCTGCGTACCGAGACCGTTATACACAAAATACTCGTCCCAGTCCACGTCGTTCTTGAAGACAATGCGAAACCTCCTGGCATCCAGTACATTGAGCGAGACAGTCTCGACGCGTTCCTTTTGTCGTACCTTGGCCGTCGCTTTCGCAAGCCCTTCGAAGATCCAGCAACCATAGCAATCCGAGGCCCATGGCTGCTTGTCGCCGAAGAGCTCATAGGAGTTCTTACTCCCGCGGCCTGACTCGGAGATTTCCTTGCACTGGTCGCACAACTCGGTGAAGTGCGGCGGGTCCCGCATCGCAGGCCACTTCTTGATGCTGTATTTTCTTGCTACTCTTTCCCGCTGCTCTTTCCCATTCCTATCGTTAATGCAATGGCAGAACTGATAGGCCTGTCTTCGGGCCTGGTCGCCTTGGTAGGATTTGCGCTCAAGTCCAGCACCCTGCTCTACAATACGGTCCAGAGCTATCGCAGCCATCCCAAGAACGTGCGCGACCTTCAGGAGGAACTCGAAGCCCTCGCTGCAGTCTTGCAGGCGCTATCCAAGACGGTGGAGCAAACCAAAGACACGGATTTTACAGCTCTTAAGCTACCGTTGTTCCGATGCGGAAATGCCTGCAAGGAGTTCGACGAGCTCATCGCGAAATGCTCGTCGCATTCTGGTGGGTCAAGAACGAGCTTTCGCGACTGGGCGAAGCTGAAGTACATGGGTGACGGTATCGACGAGTTTCGGAGGATGCTGGCTGGGTACAAGTCAACGATAAACATCGCGCTTGCGGACGCGAACCTGTAAGTCATTCAAATCCTCTCCTCGCTCCAATAGTGCTGACATCTGCCCGGACTCCCCTCGACTTAGCCGCCAGTCCTCGGTCACCGCCGAAGGCCTCGAAGCATACAAAGTTATGATCAAGGACGCCACGGTCGATCTTGAAGACCACCTCAAGAGCATCGACGAAAAACTTGAGTCCACTTTCTCACGAGCCGCGAGCGAGTCTGACGAGGACGCAATCCAAATGCGGCAGATGCAGGAGGAGCGGTCGAGTACGCAGCAGGGCCTCGCAATTTGCGCTCAGTTGTCCGCACATATCTCCCGGATCCAGCCCCTAACAGGGGCCGATCACGGCCAGAGCTCCACTGATGCACATGCGATGCCTCCTGCTGTGGCCGAGCGCATCACCAGAGAAGGTCTCGAGGAATGCCAAGACACTCTTAGCAATACGGCGAACCGGCTGGAAAAGCACCTGCAGAGCATAATGGATCAGCTCATGGCGAAATCCAAGACGGCTCTATCGTCACCCCAGGACGCGGCCGATCTCGGAAGGCTGCAGAAGGAATGGGAAACAGCGCGGCTCTGTCTGGATATCTGTCCAAGGCGAACGAAAATGCGACAAAAGCAACCATCAATGTCTTCGAGAACATCAAGGGGGACGAAGACGTTCTCCAGTTCTTCGCCTCCACAACCGGGAAGATTGTACATGCGAAGGACATAACCCTCGGACCGCGGGGCGTGCAATTCGGGGGGCAGATTAGCGATGCTTCGATCCAACAAATATCGCGAGACTTTTCTCGCGCTGCGCACATCGCGCCGACGGATACTACGCCAGAAATGGTCACCCCTGCGGATAGGGCTGGCATCTCAGTGTTCCGCGACCGTTACGGGCCAGGTTTTAAGCTGAGTTCACAAGACAACGCTTTTTCGTCACCGGAAGGGCAGCAGGAACATTGAGGGGTGGGAGGTTCGGCAAGTCGAACAGCGTGGCATTAAGACAGGGCTGATCATCATTCTGAGCCGGAGGGCGCCGGGTTGCGAGCTCTTGGTTCCCTTTACGGAACGAGAGCCGGCTTGAAGACTGCGTTGACTGGAAATGTTGCAAACCCCTGTGTGAATCTCGCGTCCGGCATGAAGTGTCCACGGTTTTGCCGTCTCGGGAAGCAGGATCATGAACTACCCACGAGCCACCTTCCTGGCCCTGTTCTCCGTGTCCTAGAGCGGCGACGACCGCGCCAATAGTAGCGCGGTCTGCGCGCCCCGGCTCGGTCATGCCGCGGATGACTTCATCCATCTGGTCAGAGCCAAGGCGTGCTCGCTCAGCCACCACCTTCTGGACCCATCTCGTCATTGTTTGCCTTGCCTTCGCGGTATCCGGGCTCTGTCGAGATAACCCTAATCCTCTGACCCGCATGAAGGAACTGAACGAGCGTGTAATTATCTCTTCTCCATGCTGTCACTGCTTGCTTCACCCGTGTATAGACAGCTATCCAATCACCCAGCAACTGCAGTTATTCCTTATCCTCATCACCGCTGTCGACCTGTGCCCTTCATCCAAATGCCGACCTCCTCTCACTTGACTCAAACAATGTGACGTGTTGTTCCCTGATTCAAGTCGTTATTCTTGACGGCGAAAGCGGTCCAGTGCGTCCGAGCATCTTTGTCGCTCTCATGAGGTGTCTCACTGAGGAATTTGTATGTTAGCTTGCATCCTCAAGACGCCTGGAGTAGAACTTAAACTCGCATAAGGGCAACAGTTGTCACGTCGGGGCCCAATGCTCCTGACTTTGCCTCCTTTTCAACGGCAGCCGTAAATTCAGCCGCCGCCTTGCTAGACAAGAAGGTTCGTCTCCATGCGTCAGTCTCTTGGACGTAGGCAACAGTAACCGTGCCGTATTTGCCAACGACAGTGGCAACAGCCTGCGAGACGCTCTTGATCGTATTGACAGACATGTTGATGATGAGATGACTGCGAAAGCGAGCGTTGCAGGAAGAAATCAGAAAGGATCAGGTTTAAAGGCTTTACAGAAAGAGGCTGTTCAGGTGCAGGTATCGAAAGAGGGTTGATGGATGAGTCTGACCTGGAATTAGACGGTTTCCTCGCCGCGTCTGTAACCTTATATACCCAAATCTCAGCCGCCGTTGCTAATAACTGGCTGAATGGCACCCTTGTCCAGATGCAGAGGAACATCAGCCATGGGTAGGTCCCAACGGGCCCAGCAGAGCGAAGAAGAGTTCATTTCTGGAGGGGACCCGTGACAGAGACCTGCATTGAGCGATTCGCGAGTGTGATCACCGCTGCGTCTCGCTGTCTCCCTGGCGGCGTGATTGGCGGGACCCAGGAGCGTTGGGTGGGCACTGGGGCCATAAGCAAGGCCGCTGCGGCATCACATCCGTTCTTGACTTTAGGCCGGGCGCTTAGTTAGGGTGCGTAAATCGGGCATGATCATTCGCTGTCGGATCATCCATAACCGCCAAGAAGACCCACACCGGGCTTCATCAGCACAATCGCATGCGCCACGAATTTGTTGCTGTTTCCTAGCAAAACAATCCTACGTCGTCTTTCTGCTTGAAGCAGGTACTTTGTGATGGGACCCCGCGCAGTCCAATTATCTGCGCGGACGCTTCGCCGCCGTCTTCCGTCACTTTACCAGTCCTCTGTCATCCTTCTACGCCCTCTTTCCCGCCCACAGAATTCGCCTCAAAACGCAACACACTGTTCCCATCGATTTGCCAGCATGTCCTCAGTCTCCGCCCCCACTTCTACGTCTGCCATCAGACAGCAGCCCTTGCCTATAGGATTACAACTCAAGTCATCTCTGGGCAAGTGCTATATCATTGACGAAGTGCTTTCCGAGCGACCTGCCGCTGGAAGGATTTGGTGTGTGTACCGCGCGATGTAGGTTGACCCTTTCCTTGCGATCTGTCCGGTGTATGGCTAGAGGACGGAAAATCCTAACTACCTCCCAATTTCAGACACGAGGGGAAGCAGTTCATTCTCAAGGACATCATCCCAGGCGACTTCGATTACGTTATTTCGCTACAGAAGCACGTTGAGCACTCTCCCCATGTCCGAACAGCTGTGGATAGCATTCCTGAGCGGCATATTCTCGTCTTCCCCTATTTCGAGAAGGGACTGCTCCATATCGACATCGCAGCTCTTTCTTCCGTCGCCAAAAAGGTCATCATAAGGGATGCTCTTGCTGGCCTCGCCGATCTGCACGACAAACACATCATCCACACCGGTCAGCCACCCTGTTACAGGATTATGACATGTATACCGACATAGTTCACAGATATCAAACCCACAAACATCATGATGGATTCCTTCAAACAGGACAACGGCGACCCTGGATGGTGCAACGTCCAGATCACCGACCTGGAAGCTGCGGTGATACTTCCGCCGAAGGCCAAGGGCCTCACAGACCGCTTGTCGGGGAACCACTTCTGGAGAAGCCCGGAGGCTTGGGCTCGGGGAATCCAGAACACCCCATCGGACATCTACTCCTTTGCCATCGTGGTGAGTTCTTCCGTGAACAGAAAACACAGTACACAAGTGCTGACTGGTAGGCACTCAGACAATATTCGCGTGGACAGGGAGGATGGTGTTTTTTTCAGACGAGGCGAACCGTGCTTCCCCCGAGGAGCAGGCGGAGCTGATACTCCGGCGCCACCTGTCCTTCTTTGCCAGCGAGATGGAGGATTTCGAGGGCTTTATTGCTTATCACGGGGGAGACGATAATCCGTTTGTCAAGCGTCTCAAGGAACTGCTCTGTACCTTCAGCGAGGAGGAGCCGAGGCTGCCCTTTGGGAGGTGGCAGCAGGTGGACCCCCAGTTCAGGGATCTCATCTGCAAGATGACCTGCATGGATCCTTCGCGGAGGATCACGGCGCGGGAGGCGTTGCAGCATCCTTGGTTTGCTGAAGACTAGGAGGCCTGGTACAGCTGACGGGCTTGCAAGCGTTATCATGGGGAATTGTGGGATTTTCAGGTGGTTGGCAGTGCGCTTGGAGGATGGATTACGACCACGGTCCGTCGCTCCGTGCATACCGCCGCGTCCAGGCCCAGCAACACCCGCCACTATGGAGGCTGGTAAAGAGCGAAGAGATGAGGATCACATCATTCGAGCGCAAAGCTGGGAGGGTAGGAATTTGGTACTGTCGAGGTTGTTAGTTGCTAGACTGGAGATCTGAGAGCGATGGCATTGACAGCGACAAAGAGGCGAAAACCGCTGCAAGGCACAGGACCGCTGGGACGTGGCGATTGTGATGCGAAGGTCGGGGGGACCCGGCCCGGGAGACTCCTCCTTCACCGTGACGTCGGCCTGCGCCTGCGCCCTCCGTCGGATACGGCCCGGCCTCGCGGTCTCCCGTTTGCCGCACAGGATGACCATCAACTCGGCCGCCTGGATGCGGAGTTCGAGGAGCCCTGCGGGGCTCAGGTTGTCCGGCTGGTTGCAGAGGATCTCGGCGAGCCGAGCGCGCTCGGGGATCTGCAGGTCGACGGCCGGCTCGACGTACTCCTCCTCCTCTTGCCCGTCGGCCTCCATGTCCCAGGTCGGGCGGTTGTAAAAATAATGTTTCCGGTACTCTCGCCGGATGGCCGTCTTCCGCTGCTGCTCCTTGGTCGCGATCAACTTGGTCAGTTGTCGAATCTGGCCCTCGTTTTCCGAGCCCTTGATCCGGTACCGGCCGCCTTTGAGCCGTGCCCTCTCCGCCTTCATCGCTTCGATCTGCGGATCGGACGGCATCAGCTCCCAGACCTCGTCGGGAACCATGTCTTTGCTCGCCCGGGGGTCGCGCATGAGGCCGATATGCGAGAGCATTGCGAGCAGGCTGTCCTCGGTCGGCTCGTCCAAGAACGCGTTCTGGAGGTGGAACCCGACCTTCTCGTTGAGATATGCGTTGTTGAACGTGGCCCACCCCGGGTCGTGGCGCATCATCTGGTCGCGGACGGCCTCGGTGGCCTTGGCTGCGTGCTGTTAGAACGAGGCTGCTCCGGGGATGGGACAAACGTACCGTTCGCCACGTTGGCCGCTCCTCTACGCCAGGCCTTTGGTTCGATCTTGTTCTCCTCTCCGGCGTCGAGCGACTGCCGCTCCATGTCGTAATGAAGCTTGTGGTATGGAAGAGGCTTCCGCTCGTCGGATTCCTCCTGTGCAGTGGACTCGTCGTGCTGGCGGAAGACAGGCCGCTTGAGCCATTCCTCTTTCCAGCGCAAGGCAGAACTCTTGACCGGTCCCCGGTTCTTTGCCTGGAAGACCTCTCTGGCGCTGGTGAACTTCGATACGGCAAACGCGCCGTCGTGCACTGCGAGGCTGACGATAACGCTGATGAAACAAAAGATCAACCTCCTAGCAGGGGTAAAGAAGAAGATCGTCCTAGAGAGATGGTTAAATCCGAGATGCCAGAGAGCAAGAGGCAGTCACTTACGGCTTCGGCTTGTTGTCCATCCCTTTGTGGTGCGCGAGTCTGATGTACATGGCGAGGGTGTCCTCGCCAGTTTCCGGATGGCAGACGACCATCAGCAGGATGTCCTCGTAACAGAGCGCCTTTGGGCGTCCACGACCCTCGTACTCTTGCGAGATCATCTCTTCAAGCAGCCTAGAATGCTTATTGGACGCCTCGTCTTCGTCGTGAGGGATGCTCTTCATGACGCTCTGGGCAAAGATCTCCAGACACTCCTTATCGTCGGCCTGTTTCTCTCTGTCCACAAACTCGGCTGGCCGTGCCCCTGTGAAC